>NCQT01073748.1:0-11006 GCA_002740465.1 Stenocereus thurberi
TGTGTTACATTTGTAACGAGTTAAGCCTGGTTTAGTGAAGTGGTTAAAATCCTACATGAGGTAGGTCGTGGTTTTTCGTACCTCAGTTGGGCTAGAGGTGTTTTCCACGTAAAAATTGTGTGTGCTTTACTTTCCGCATTTATCTTGGTGATTTTCGCATTTGCAATATTTGAAAACACCCCCTGCAAACAAGTCACTAGGGTGTTTGTCATCTGAGAACAACCTCTGTGCGGGTGTTTGTTACTTACAACGCGAAAATCAGACACCACAATTCACCCCCCTCTTGTGGAAGTATACTCATAAATTCAACATGAGTTTTGTGAGAATCTCCTCCTAGATGGGCCTTCACCATGTTAGCTATCAAGTTTTAAATTTGCTCAAATGACATTGATCTTAAGGATGAATCATTCTTTGGTTTGCTTTCATCACTTCCTAGGCCTTTCTTGGAGGCTTCAGATGACTGTTTCTCGAATTTCTTTGTCAAATCAGCAATCTGCTTATTTTAATGCTTGATTTGAATATCCTTTTGTGCGCTTTCCTTTGAGAGTGCATCTAGTGCAGCCTTCATGTCTACCAGTTGTTCCTCTAAGTTAGTAGCCTCTATCACCATAACTTTCATGACAATAGCATCAAAGGATTCGACTTAAGCTTGTAGGAAAAGTGAATCACTTGGAGATGCTAATGAAGAATCGCTACTACCATAGTTGCTATCATCTTCACTAAAAGGTTGAAAGACATTATTTGAGTAGACTTGGAATTCATCCAATCCATTGGATAGAGTCTTCATTATATTGAAGATATTGAGAGATTTTAGTTTAGAATTAGGAAGACAAGTCGTTTGATAAACTCTGTCAGTAGGCAAGTTGGAGCAAAAGTTTTGATTTTTGTGTGACTAAAAAGTTAGAGCTACGACGTGTTGCTTTAGGGTGATGGAGGCAACAACTTTGGTCATGCTCCTAGTCATCACTCCAGTGCTTCGATTATCAGATGCAATACTTCTATTTGTGAATTCTTTAGATGCAGATATGAAAGTCTTTCTTTTTGAAGGTTGAGGAATGGAGTTCTTGGGAGCCATGTCTTCTTTGAAGGAGTATAGAATTTATTTTCTTAGAGAAACCACTGAGCATGTCAAAAATTTATAAACACAAAGTTTAAGCTTAAAATAAATTGGACAAGAAATTAAGAAATAAATTGAATTTTCTTATTGATATTTGTATATATGAGTACAATCTTTGTGTATTTATTACAAGTGAACAAATAAAAGTCTTCTGATTCGAGCTCTAATTTGCATTTGCAAGAGGGTTGATAGGCTTGAATCTTGATTAGGTTGACTTATTTGACTCATTTGAATGAACTTGAATGAATTTGATCCTGAAATAGGGTCTAAGAGACTTAATCTCAATCAAGAAGAGTTTTATGTGATCTTTGAAAGTGGATGACATGTGTTGAAGTGCTTGTAGTGTTCCTTCAAAGAAATTAAACCTTTGAGTCTTCAGAATGCCTTAGAGTGAATGGGTTTTTTCACTCATCGAATAAGAGAGAGGGAACCTTTGAGTCTTTAGAATGCCTTAGAGTGAATGGGCTTTTTCACTCATTGAATAGGAAAGAGTAATGTTCTATTTATGAGGAAACCCTACTAGGGTTTGCAACTTGGTTGTCTTCTTGGGCCGTTGACTTGATAGCCAATTTGACTTTTGTCTTAGCTATCATTGGGGTCATGACTTGATAGTCGATTTGATCAATTTATTTAAATAAATCAAATTAATTGAATGGATTAATCTAAAATAATCAATTTATATTCATTTTATGCCATGGCACTTATTATTAAGTTTTTTTTTTTTTGCGCACAATGACCATAGATGCATTAGCCATTGCCTTGCCATTGTTTGTCGACACTGCCTCTACCTTTTGTCCATCCCTTGGTTCAACCAACTGTTCCAAAATCCAAATAAAAGAAGATTCCTTCTCACAGACTACTAAAGTACAACCAAATGTCACTATATGTCTAGTACAGTTGATACCAACAAGCACCACAAGTATTTTATTATATGCATTACATTTATAAATGGTGTCAAGTTTAAGAACATGCCTAAAAGTTTCATGATCTATGCGTGACTTTTTATCACACCAAAAGAAGTTCTCTAAGCTACCCTCCTCATCCCTAGTATATCTCAAGAATCATATAGGATCAACTTCTTTCTTTCCCTGTAAATATGACAAAAAAGCATCAGCATCACCACCTTCCATTTGCTCATGTCTATACTTATAAGATGATATTTCATGTCATCATTGAAATAAGAAATTTATGCAAGACCTCTAACTTGATTCGTCATATATTGCATTATATTGCATGAGAGAATTCTAGCATCATACATTTGTTACATGTCCTTCTTATCCTTATCTGAAATTTCTCTACGAGATCTTTTTTAAAAATAAAAAATAATAAATATGAATAACAACATGCTTTAAGAATATGATATGCAAAGTGAGGAAACAAAACACTAAAAATTAATTACAAATTTATAGTCAACTGGAAGTATCACTGTATGTTGTAATTTTGCAAGATGATGTGTTTGTTTAGCCATAAATCTTGTCACAATCTAATGATTTGCATCATTGATCTATTGGAATCGAGTTTCATCTAGGCAATACATCTCGCCAACTCTTTTGTCTTCCTTTTTTTATCAGGGTTTTCATATACTTTTAAAGATGGAGACCTCCTCAAGAACACTTGAATATTTTAGAAGTTGGATGCCCATCTGTTCTACTCTTGCATGTTGTTTTTCCCCTCTTAACTCTGAAATGTTTTGATTTTGCATGCATTTTACAAAATTCACCATCTAAATCCAAAGATTTGAATATCAATTTTCTCATGTCTCTCATGGTAAAATCTTGAAGCTCTTTTCTGAATGATGCCCATGAATCCTCATCATTCAATCCATCAATTATTGTAACTCAAAATCCAAAGAAGTAAGAGTATTATCATCATTTTTGCATCTTAATTGTCTGGCTCTTCGTAATGTGAACTACTGCCTTCATTGTTCATAACCATAATATACTACATAACAAATAAATTTTAAAAAAGCACATTTGGGGACTACTTAATGGATTTGATAAAGTAATAATTATAGTAAACAATTGCATTTGTAACTTAAAATCAATCAAACATTAAATGAATCAAATACCTTCAAACAATTATTAACAATTTCATCAATTAAGTGAAATATTGATCTTGCATGATATCAATACAAAAGAAAAAGCAAAAGAAAATATATGGTACTAATACTTTCATATTATTTCATTGACACAAAAAAATTACAAGTTAAATATATAGCTTACACTTTATATTTGTTAATAATATCTAATTCCACCAATAAGTTGCAACAAAAAGGGAAAAAAATTATGAGTTCCCAAACTTTAGACATTATTTACAATAGTATAATATAACAATTTAAGCAAATTCAATAAATTAAAAATAAAGATCAAATTCCTACTTATCAAATAAGGGATTTGATTTCAACATACCGATCTAAGAAGTTCAAGGAGATGACTATCAAGTGATTTTTTATCAAAAAATAATTGAGTATATGACATCCCTTAGTGATTTTAAAAGAGATAGATCATAGTTGTTGATGTAAAAGGGTTTGAATGCAAAAATAAATTTATACAATTGGAAAATTATCTGCAAATTAAAATTGGTACGCAATCCATAGCTTTTTAACTAAAATTATTAACAGTGTTACCAATCTATTATAATATTGGTTTTGCTAGAATGGCCCAAAAAAATAATCTATGATACAAATATTTCCATATTATTTCAATTCATCAACCAAAAAAAAAAAAAACATATAGGTCTAATTCTATGCAAAGATCACACAAGACTTGTAAGGTTACAACCAAAAAGAAAAAAAGGGGTATGAATTTCAAATACTATCAATATACTTAAACCACAACAACAAAACAACTTCAACCTACTAATTACATTCGAGAAAATAAAATTATCAATAACTCAAAATCTAAACAAATACAATGAATTTAAACTAAAGAATATTTTTAGTTAACAAATAAGGGATTGAATGTTAATATACCGATTCCAAAAGCTTGGGAAATGAGCGTTTATTGATTTAACAAAATACATGTTAAGTAAAGGATGACGTTTGAGTGACCGTATGAAAGAGATTGATGAGTAATTGTTGATAGGGAAAGGAATTTCTAGAATGGGGGAATCAGTGTTTCATCAACTATGGCTTAATAAGGATAATATCTTGGCAAAAATTTGCAGTACAAAAAATGGAAATTAACTACAAAGTGTTGACCTAGTTTGGCCAGTTAAATCACCTAGAGGGGTTGATTAGGGTGATGATCAAAGTTACAAGATAATCAAGATAAAAACGCAGAAAATGTAAATGTGGACATAACACACTGTTTATAGATGTTTGGTCATGCCCAGTCCTCTACCCACAGGTGCCCTTCATCGATGGGATTTTGAGCCTATTTCTTTTATTAGATCTGTCAATTATATGCGATTCATCAGTCATATAACTTACTAGTTGACCCTACAACTATAGGTATCCCAACGTATGCATTGTTCCCCTACCGTATTTGGGTAATCAGCCCTCCGACTAATCAACCCAACCCAATACAAAAAAAGATAACAAAATACACTTATAACAAGGAGCAAATAAACACAATAGATATGCCAATATAAGCTCGATGTATCTCTCAACATCTTCTTCTTAGTTTGCAAGTGTAGCTCTCTTTCTTCTTGTTCTTTGCTTGTGCTTTCCTGTGTCACTTTCAGCTACAAGGACCTCTCCTTTTCATAGAAAATGGAATCGAAGTAGCTGTTACATTCAAAAAAGGAAAGAAAATCTTCAGTTGATCTTCAAATCCTTGGAATCCAACTTCAAGGCCTTGAACTATGGCTCCCAAAATCCTCAACGGTTAATTGCTGATTCTTCAATGGTTAATTGTTGATTCTGCTTGGGGGATTTAGCTTATCAAATCTGTTAGATGCTATTTTTAGGCCAAGCAACAATTAGAATTTAATTTCGAAAGATATGGCCATATTTAGAGAATCATAATCTCATATTCGAATTTGAATCACACAATATAATATTATAAAGATCACATATTTCAATTTGAATTCTAAATCATCTCAAGATATTATGACAACGTATATTAACTCAATTAAGCAATATGCACTAGCATGCCAATATTCACTTAGAATAATAACATATTTAACCAATATAAATTTCAAGATAATTCAAATAGAATATGATGAATATATCAGTTGATTAATCTCCTTTTGTCTTTCATCAAAATATATTAATAAACATATTGCAAGCTTCAATAAAGCTAACAATCTCTCCCTTTTTGATGGAAGACAAAACCCAATAACATATCAATATAATTTTGAATGTCACACCGTGAAAAGCTTTCCAAATATTTCTCCTCCTTTTTCTATTTCATCAAAAGGTAACACAAAAGGAGAAAGAAAAATCTAAGCATAAAAATTAGACAAACACATATAGCTCCCCCTTAACAAGTCAATGACATATAAAGATGCTCTCTCTTAATCTATGACACTCATAAAAAAACATAAGAGGGATTAAATACTAGCAACAAAATCAATCACATACGCTAATGCTCGTTGACCTGAAATTCTCGTAAGCAAGATGAGGATGTAATAGGGAATTAACACATAGTAACATTAACAAAATTCTCTCCCTATCAAGAGTAAATCAAGGCTATTGAAAATTAATCAAGAGATATAATGCTTCCCTTATATAAACAAGCAATATCATTTATGCAAGTATTAGCAAGCATCATAATTATAGACAAAAGCATTGAGATCATATGTGCATAATCACATATCATAAAAGTATAAGATACATTGGAATATTAATCATGCTCACATTCCGAAGACAATAAAACAAATTAAAATTCAAAATTTTGAAAATCAAAATTCCACTAATGGGAAGTAGATCAAGCAAAGTAACATCGTCTTATGTTTAGCAAGAATCCAAATATTACCATTATTCAAGATGTAGATATAAAAACTCAAACCCTTGAATTTTAGTTATATACAAGTAGTAACATCCTAGGTTCCGCATAGTTTTCAAGGCCTTGGACTGCATTTCAGAACCTTAAAATCTGGGCAATGAACTTACCTTATTTTTACTTTTGGCAAACCATAGCTTATCGTATGCCATTGCAAATCTCCAATTTTTCCTTGTCCACTTGAATTTTTAGGAGGATTAAATGCCATCGAAAGTTGATTATTAGTACCTACATGAAGAGTTAGTAACTTCCCACGAACATGAGCATTCTTTGTTAACTTCTTCAAAAATGACGCTCTTTGACCAAATCTTTATGCCTTTTTCTTCTTGGATTCCAGATTGTTGGAAGTTAGAAAAATTAGTGCGGCAAAATTTTTCTTTCCCTCATTCATGGCACATTTTCTTCATTTACCACCACAATTAAGAATTTTTGACCGTTGAAAATTTGGTGTGGTATTTATAAATCATAAAAAAATGGACGACTTGGAGATAAACTATTGTTTGAAAATTCAAGCATGGATTTTACCTCATACTCACCACTGTGGAGAATAGATGAGTAACAACAATCTTTATTTTTCTCACCATTTTCAAGAAATTCCTCAATTTGGGCATGCTTGACATCATTATGTATAAGGCGTTGAATTTGATCATCATTTTCATATTCTTGTTCTTCATGTAATTGATGATCTTCAACTTGTTTAACATTTCCTTCGATGATTATTTCATCCTGGGCCACAAATTCGCTTAATACCACATTTTGACTAGTACTATATAAATTATAAAGAGTCTTCCAAATCTCTTTGGCACTATCACAATGTGAGATAAACTCATAAATATCAATAGTAAGAGCACAGTATAAAATGTGTAGAACTTTAAAATTTTTGAATATCCACTTGTAATCATCTTCAGTATATTCATCTTCCAATTTTCAATACTATTGGACCCTTCACCATTATCTCCCAAAGATCGAGACCCTTGTGCTTGATATAAAGTTCCATTGTTTCCTGCCACAAAAAAAAAAAAAACCTCTAAAAGGCAAAGGACAATCAGAGTCAAAGTCATAACTAGCTATGAGATCAAACTATTAGACGGTAAAGTCTTAAAAAAATAGTACTAGTTCTGATACCAATTATTGATCGGGTTTACCTAGTTAAATCACTAGAGGGGTTGAATAAGGTGATGATTAAAGTTACAAGATAAGCAAGATAAAAATGAGAAAAATGTAAATATGGACAAAACACATTGTTTATAGAGGTCCGGTCACGCCTAATCCTCTACCCATAAACACACATCGCCGATGGGATTTTGAACCTCTTTCTTTTATTAGGTCGATCGATTATACGCAATTCACCAGTTGGACAACTGACTAGTTGACCTTATAACTATAAGTATCCTAACGTACACTTTACTCCTCAACCGTACTTGGGTAGTTGGCCCTTCGGCTAATCAACCCAATCCAATACAAAGAAAGATAACAAAATACACTTTATAACAAGGAGTAAATAAACACAATAGATATGTCAATATAAGCTCAATGTATCTCTCAACGTCTTATTCTTAGTTTGCAAGTGTAGCTCTCTTTCTTCTTGTTCTTTGCTTGTGCTCTCTTGTGCCGCTTTCGGCTGCAAGGACCTCCTCTTTTCATAGCAAATGGAATTGAAGTAACCGTTACATTTAAAAAGGGAAAGAAAATCTTCAGCTCGCCTTCAAGCCCGTGGAGTAGGGAAAGAAAATCTTCAGCTGGCCTTCAAGCCCGTGGAGTCTACCTTCAAGGCCTAGAACTGCAGCCCCCAAAGTCTTCAATGGCTAATTGCTAATTCTTCAACAACTAATTGCTGATTTTGCTTGGGAATTTAGCTTATCGAATCTGTTAGATGCTATTTTTAGGCCAAGCAACAACTAGAATTTAATTTCAAAAGATATGATCATATTTAGAGAATCATAATCTCATATTCAAATTTGAATTGCACAATATAATGTCATAAAGATCATATATTCAAATTTGAATTCTAAGTCATCTCAAGATATTGTAGCAATCTATATCAACTCAATTAAGTAATATGCACTAGTATGCCAATATTCACTTGGAATCATAACATATTTAAACAATATAAATTTCATGATAATTTAAATACAACATGATGAATATATCAATTAATTAATCCCTTTTTGTCTTTCATCAAAACACATTAATAAATACTTTGTGAGCTTCAAGAAAGCTAACACAAAGAAATTACATGCAGATTAATTTTGGCAAAAGGTAATTGATATAGCCAAAAAAAAAAAAAGAAACTACATTTCCAAAAACAATGCAGTTGATATTTGAACTCGGGTCACTAGAGATTGGGGGAAGTCACTAAGGATGAGGAGGGAAACCGAGAGAGAAGAGAGAGAGAGAGATAGAGGGATGGCAACGTTGCCGCAACTTTCGTGGTCCTGGTAGACCTTGGCACTGGCAATAACGATGGATGGAGAGAGAGATGGAGGACAGGGAGCATCGTTGGAGATGACCGAGCGGGCATGGAGATAGGAGAAGGAGATGAGGGATAGGGCAACATAGATAGGAGAGAGAAAGATGGAGAGGGAAGGCTCGTCACAACTGCCATTATCAGAGGCAAAGCTTGACGCCAGTAATAATGACTGCAAGAGAGATGAAACATGGGGCGTCAATAACACTGCAATGGATTTTTTTTTCTTTTTTCAAAATGATTTTTTGTTTCTAATGCAATGGGATTAAAAGTAACCGGATAATGCCACATAAAAATTATTTTTCTCAATATTTAGAGACATTGTATGATTTTTATAATATATTTTTAATTATTCAAAAATAAAAATAAAACTAATGGTTAAGATCAATTTAAAACAAATATACACTCTAGATGTTTTCAATTGTGATAGTTGTCATATAGTGACAACCACTAGAATTGCCTCCATGTTTATCCCATCAAATGTCTCATATCTCTAATTTTAACTTGTTAAAATCGTCTATTATTAAAATATAGAAGACCCACTGAATTCGAATCAGAAAAATAAAGAAACATGGAAACCGAAACTCAAGAGGCACAAATCTTTATATAATAAATGTTAGAATAAGAATGACTAATCACTCTTCCCTCCCTCAACCCTGCAATTTCATGCAATCCCACCAAAAAAATACTCTCCACCCATTTCAAATTTCAAATTTCAAATTTCAAACCACCTTATTAATTAGTTCTTCCAATCTTAGCAATTGGAAACCAACTAAGATGTAACCACCAGCTTTTAAGCTATTGAAATTAATTTATTAATTATGCTAAGAGAAACCCAAAAAAGGAAAGAGTAACCACACAATTCTCACCATCCCACATTGCATAATAGGATGAAATACAATAACCCTTAAGCGAAAAGCATAAAATAAATAAAAAAAACCTCTAAGCAGTTACAACTTCTTAGAGTGCATAACTTCCCACATTGCATAGTTGGAGTAAAATACTAATACACCAATTGTTTCTCCAATAGCTTCCCCCCCAAAATTGCATCCCCAAAATTACTAGATTATAAATGCAATTAAGATCCTTTGGGTGCCATCCACATAATTTTCAAGGACATATATGTTGCTTTTAATGGCATGCAAGTAGTTGAAGGTTGGAGGGTTGGATTTTTAGTTGCAAATTTGAAATGGGTGGAGAGTATTTTTTTGGTGGGATTGCATGAAATTGCAGGGTTGAGGGAGGGAAGAGTGATTAGTCATTCTTATTCTAACATTTATATAATAAATGTTAGAATAAGAATGACTAATCACTCTTCCCTCCCTCAACCCTGCAATTTCATGCAATCCCACCAAAAAAATACTCTCCACCCATTTCAAATTTCAAATTTCAAATTTCAAACCATCTAATTAATTAATTCTTCCAATCTTAGCAATTGGAAACCAACTAAGATGCAACCACCAGCTTTTAAGCTTTGAAATTAATTTATTAATTATGCTAAGAGAAACCCAAAAAAAGAAAGAGAAACCACACAATTCTCACCATCCCACATTGCATAATAGGATGAAATACAATAACCCTTAAGCGAAAAGCATAAAATAAATTAAAAAAAACCTCTAAGCAGTTACAACTTCTCAGAGTGCATAACTTCCCACATTGCATAGTTGGAGTAAAATACTAATACACCAATTATTTCTCCAATAGCTTCCCCCCAAAAATTGCATCCCCAAAATTACTAGATTATAAATGCAATTAAGATCCTTTGGGTGCCATCCACATAATTTTCAAGGACATATATGTTGGTTTTAATAGCATGCAAGTAGTTTGAAGGTTGGAGGGTTGGATTTTTAGTTGCAAATTTGAAAGCTTAAGCCAGGGCAAGGGCCAACTGAGAGATGGAGCAAAAAGAGAGACGAAGTAGAGGGCAACAAGAATAAGAAAAATTGGGGTCTTTCTCTGGGCCAAATCGTGACCCCTGTTTGAAGGTTGAAGTATGGGCATATTTTTGTGGAAGGTTCTTTGAAAATTTAAGGCAAGATATGGCCAAAATGGGAGATGGAGCAGAGAGCGAGAGAGGCAGAGCAGATGGTAGATTTTAGAGTAGATAGATCATGAGCCCTGATTGAAGAATAAGAAAATTTGGAGGATGGCTCTGGACAGTGGTTGAGCCCATACACAACTGATATAAAAAAGGAGACCATGTCAGTAGTAAAAAGTAGTAAAATTTCAACACTGTATGATTCTTCACTTTATAGCTCTATTTATTCAGAAGCTCTGCCCTCTTTGTACTATTCTTCTTGTCATTTTTCTCTTCTTGATGCATCTTTCCATGATATATAATGTGCAAATAGGAAATGCGATGGGCACAAAAGCAAGGAATTTATCAAACTAAAGTTCAAAGTATTCAGTATCTTTTTAGATAGCAAATAGTAGATGATAAAGATTAAAATTTTAACACAATAACAATGTAATGATT
>NCQT01073761.1:0-11982 GCA_002740465.1 Stenocereus thurberi
AACCTCCTTGAAGACCACTATGCTCTCTACTTTCTATTCTATTATTTCTTTGCTCAACTCCCTTGATCTGCAGTTTTTAGTGTCCTTGATCTTATTATTCAACATCTTTCAATTTGCTATATTTATTATTATCTATATTTAAGTTTTAAACTGTAATCATTTGTGATCATCCTATTTACCCTCTTAAGAATGAGTTAGCTTACTTGCGAACAACAATTGGTATCATAGCTAATATCGCCTTTTGTGACTTAATCGTCAAGTGAGTAAAGATCAATGTCTTCCCTAGGCATGATTGAGATTAGTCAAGATAGATTTGTCTCTAGACCTCCTTTAATCTCTAGATCTAGCTTTGCTCATTAGAAAAGGCCTATGCAGATCTAGCTAATGGATTAAGATTATGAGCTATAGAACATAGTGTCTAGGGCTCTAGTCCAAAGCACGGACATAGTTGGCATTGAGTAACTAGAAAGTGCATTGACTAGTATACCCTTGAAGAGCATTAGAGCACAAAAAAAATTACAAGACACTTAATACACCATGTTGAAGCTAATGATTTAATCGAATTTCTACTTATGAAATAGAAATTAAAGTGTGGACCACTTTAGTAACTACCTATGGAGGCACAAGTTGAGTCAGAGAATCAAAGATGATCATTATGTGCACCAATTTGAGCTTTTCAAAGTGCTTCTTAACGATGGTTTAAAGGAGATGTACATCAAATTCACTGACATTGTCAATAACCTCAAATCCATTAAAAAAGTATACTTAAATGAAGAGATGGTGAGGAAATTGCTAAAAAGTCTCCTAAGGAACCAATGAGGAGCTAAGGTCGTGGTTATTAAAGAGGCTCAGAACTTGAAGACTCTGAAATTGCAAAATTGGTGAGAAGACTCCTAAGATGTGAGATCCATCTTCTGGAAGAAAGAGAAGAAACTTCAAACAGAGGGGTAGGCTTGAAAGCAGTTGTTAAGGACCTTAAAATTTAAGATTTCTCAGAATCTAAAGCATCAAAGGATGACATCATTATGGGGCTAGAGGCTTCCATAAAATGCTCAAGAAAATGAATCTTTACTCCAGAAAGCTTCCAAAAATATCATCCTTAAAAGGAAACAAAGTTATAAGTCCTCTCTCAAAACCTTGAAAACTAACACAATTATCTGCTTTGGTTGTGGCCAACTAGCACGGATGATGAAAGAATGTTATCCCTTGAAAAAGAAAGTTGAAAAGAAGAAACTCAACTCAAGGGCAAAGTAAAAAAGGTTGTGATAGTAATATCGAGTGACAATGACTCTAATAGTAATAAGAGTGAAGAGGAAGATGTTGCTAACTTTTTCTTCATGGCAAATGGTTAAGAATCAAAAGTTATATCTGAACTCTCAGGGTGCAACAAGACTGTACTCAAACATGTTGAAAGTAGATTTACTCAGCAGGTAAAATTGCTTTTCTCTAAGATATGTGGATACCATTTAATTGAAATTATTATATATGGTGGGAATGGTACAAAAGAGTATCTTTCTACGTAATGATGAAAATCCTCTTTGAAAATATGAAAAGGAAAGCTTATAAGACGAGTGTACTCATCACAACACAAAATACAAATCTTTGAAAGAAGATAAAGCTCAGTATATTAAACTATTTGATAAATTCAATAAGAAATTGTAGGACTCCATGAAGGAGGTTCAGACATTGAAAGAAGAATTATAGAAGTTGAAAAATGAAAATGAGCATGTTTTCAACCTCAACTTTGAACTGGATGCCAAGTTTCATGTGATTGAAGATAAGATTGACAGTCTTAAAGCTCAACCTGAGGATTTTTAAAAATCTCTTTCAAGTCTTACCAAGGGATAAGAAAACTTGGACAGATTAGTTGGATTTTAGAGCGTGTCCTTCAATAGAGAAGGTCCTCGATATAATCCTAACAATGAAAAAAAAAGCATAGCGTAACTTCTTTATTAAAATGATATCTCTTCATGAAGGTCATAGCAGTTCAATGCACACTGAAATTTTTTTTCTGAAACTCTCTAATCGTTCAAGGACAGGAAAAGGATCCCAAATTCAACTCTAATAAGAAATAATGCCATAGAAACTTTGTGTTGTCCCAAGGATCGCACTAGATGCAGCCTCAAAGTTGTTTAAGCATGGGAACCCAAGGGTATAGGGCCATTGTAGATGAATACGATCTTACAAATAGATTTTCAATCAAGGAAGTGGAAAAGTTTGATGTTTGTTTTCCAAGTATGCTTTAAGTCAGACACTGATCTATGATACCTTAAAAGCGAATGCTCAAGCTGCATGACTAGTGATGTTATAGTGTTTTCAAAACTTGAAAAATCTAACTAAAACAAAATAGCATTAATTTCGAGACAAAAAATATGTAAAAAAAATCATTGTAGTTGAAAAAGTTGGTAAAAATTCCTCTAACTTAATTGAGAATGTTTACTTGGTAGATGATCCTAAATTCAACTTGCTTAGCATTTCTCAATTATATTATAAAGAGAACAAAGTTAATTCTGTTGAATGTGATGCCTCTAGCCTTAAAATTGAAATCTTACTCTACCTAGATCTAAAGTAAGAAATGTTTATGCTATAAACCTTTATAATGTTAATTCTAAGAACCTTGCACGTTTTAAAGTTGTTAATGATGATGCATAGTTATGGCATAACATACTGGGTGATGCAGGCATGCATATTATTGATAAACTATCTAAGCATGATTTGATAAGCGGTGTTCCCAACCAAAAGTATGATAAAGATTAAATTTATAGTGCATGTGTGAAATGTAAACAAGTTAGAGCTTCATTCAAACCCTGAAAACTACAAGTTTTATAAGATTGAGAAGTCTTAATAGCACTAAATATGGATTTGTTATTGTTGATGATTATTACAAATTTACTTGGGTATTCTTTTTAAAAGATAAAACGAATATTTTTAATGTATTTGCCAAGTTCTTTAGAAAGGAATAAAACACTTAGGGACTATCAATCTAAACTCTGAGAAGAAACTATGGAACTAAGTTCAAAGGAGAATTTGTTGAATTGTGTAATAAAATGGGAATTTCACACAAATTTTTAGCAGGAAGGATTCCACAATAAAATGGGATAGTTAAAAGGAAATAACAGAAACTTGGAAAACATCTCTAGAACAATGTTATGTGAAGATAATCATCCAAAGTGCTTCTACGCTAAAGCTATGAGCTCTGTTAATTATGTTCTCAATAAATGTTTGATCAGTCTCATCTTGAAGAAAACACCTCATGAACTCCTTAAAGGAAAAAAGCCGAAGATTTCATTTTTAAGGCAGTTAGGAATGAATGTTTTATTCAAAACTATGGAAAAGAAAATTTTTAAAAATTTAATGCAAGAAGTCATAAAGATATCTTTGTTGGATACTCCCAACAAAGCCAAGCATATAGAGTATACAACAAGATAACAAAAGTGATTGAAAAAACATCCATCTAATATTTGATGAAAACAATGATGGGAACATCAACTCATCTTCATTCTAAGATCTCAAATTTTGCACTGTGAAGAAGAAGAAGAAGAAGAAGAAGAAGAAGAAGAAGAAAGAGCTCAATCCAACCACGTAATCACTCGGAGTCTGCCTTTGAGTACCTTAAGCCCACCTGAAAATACTGTCAGGCCCCCTAAAGTTGACAACACTAAGGACTTTGAAGCCAAGCAAGAACCAATACAAGAGGAAAGGTAGGAAATAAGTACTAATCATAACCTTCAAAAATCAAAGAGAGGCTACAAACTTCTGGCACACCATCTTATGAACAACTACATTAGATATCAACTCAGGTATAGTGACTCATTTATCTCTTAGAAATTTATGTTCTTTCTCTGCATTTTTCTTCTCATAGAACACAAGAGCCTTTGGAAGCTCTTGAAGAACTTGATTGGACCTTAGTTATGCAAGAAGCACTCAACCACTTTAAAAGAAACCAAATTTGACCCTTGACCACCAGACCTAAGAACCATCCAATTAAGGATGTTTAGAAATAAGCTAGAGAAGTCTAGTAATGTGGTTAAGAACAGGGTCTGAGTTATGGCTAATGGTTATAATCAAGAAGAGATGGCTATGATGAGACCTTTGCCCATATTGCTAGATTAGAGGCTACTAAAAGCTACATGCACTTGTATTTTTATAAGCATCAAGTTATATAAAATAGATGTGAAATATGCTTTTTAAACGGTTATTTCTAAGAAGAGATTTATGTTGAATAACTAATTGGTTTTGAAAACTCAGAATATCCTAATCATGTTTTCAATTGCAGAAAGTCTTATGTGGATTGAAGCAAGCTCCTTGAGCATGGTATGAGAGGCTTAGCAAATTCTTACTCACAAATGATTTTAAAAGAGGACAGATTGACAAGTCCTTGTTTATTAAAACAAATGGGAAAGATTTTCTTCTTGTTCAAATATATGTTGATCATATACAATTTAGTGGTACTAATAAATCCCTATGTAAAGAACTCTCTAAGATTATGAGCAAAGAATTTGAGATGAGTACAGGAGAGTTGAACTTTTTCCTCGGACTACAAATTAGGTCATGCCAAGATGACATGTCTATCAACCAAGGAAAGTATTTTAAAGAACTTTTAAAGAAATATGGGCTTGACAGTGCAAAGCATGTCAAAAGTCCGATGCTTTCAAACTGTAAGCTTCACTTGGACACAAGTACTGAGTCAATTCCCAAAAAGGTATATAGATGTATGATTGGATCATTACTATATTTAACTGCAACCAAGTATAACGTCATGGTTAGTGTTTGCTTATGTGTAAGATTCTAGTCAGGCCCAAAGAATCTCGCTCGAAGGTTGTAGAAAGAGTATTTAAATATCTTAGTAGAACCAAGGACCTTGATATGTGGCATCCAAGAGATGTTGACCCTGAACTTATAGGTCACTCTGATGTTAACCATATAGGCCACAAAGTTGCCAGAAAGGGTACAATAGCTTCATACCAATTTCTTCGATAGTCCCTTGTGTCATGGCACTCTAAGAAGCAAAATGGCTGAATACATAGCTGTTAGAACATATTGTGGTCAAATACTATGGATCAGCCAACAAATTCAGAACTGTAACAACTAGAGTGTTGTTAACATCACTAAAAATCCAGTTCAGCACCTAAGAACCAAGTATATTGAAGTAAGTCATCATTGAATAAGAGATGTAACACCCTCAAATATAATAGTATAATTAAATGCATAATGATGGTTGCTCAAATAAACATTAAGAACAGACAACTTTAAGTTGGGGATGCTACTACCCAATTCAAACAAACACAAGGTTAAACTTCCCATGAAAACTTCAAGGTTTTCGCTTGTAAACTAAGGCGAAGATGATGTTTGTCAATAAAATTCTTAGATTGAGAAGAAAATGTAGCCAACATTCTCATTTGTGCTAGAACGTTTACAAGAATTACTTCTTATTAACCTTGAAATCATAAAGTCAATCAGTTTTGTAAGACTGAAGTGCTTCATAATTATTTCTATGACATTTTAAGTTTGTTGAGCAAATAATTAAATAAAGGCAATATCCAACTTTGGAAAAGTAAAAATTTTCAAACTTAGCATAGCATAAATGACAAAAATAAGCTAGGAGTAGTACTAGGAGAGACCAATAGCCACAACCACCATGATCTGAATGCAGAGATGAAGTCTGCCATCAAGATGTCACCTTCTTTGACTGATACTAATGTTGCGCTTACTCCCTCAATGATTAGGATCTAACTTAACCTGTGTTTTCTTACCTAAAATGAAAAACATAGAAAATAGTAGATAAATGAGCACTGAGCTTAGTACGTCACTCATGTACAGTAAAATATACAATTTTAAGAATCAATGAGGGCGCGTATATCCTAGATCAATTTTACAAATCATAAGGAATAACTTAAATTCAATTTTCAATAAAAGTCAATCATTTTTCTCAACCAACGTAGGACCCGAATGGTGAATCAATAAGCCATTGCAATCCATGAGTTTGAAGATCAGCACCCAACTCTTAGGTTATAATGAACCACTCGGCAGTCGGCACTGAACGATGAACAATAAAAGCACTAATAGTAGGCCATATTATCCAGGCATCCCAAGAGCAATAAACTTAATAACATTGCACTATAAAATCTTAATAACATTGAATGGGCCCTTCAAATGGCCAAATATGATAAAATTATTGAGCATGGTTTGCAAATGAATTAAACTTTCTACTTAATAAAGGTACAAGCAATAACATACCTTGACAGATATTAGATTCCTTCTTTGAATGATTTTGTAAGCCTGTCTCGGAAATGAACTCAGTAAGACTCTGTATTAACTAGAATAGAGGAGTTATAAGGTCACCATGATCAGGAGCTTAATGTTAGCCCCACTGATATTGTTTATCCCTCTTCCCATGAGGATTATAGTGATGAGAATAGAGGAGTTATAAGGAGAAAGCATCCAAGGGATAACTTTAGAGACCTTAACATTGAGGCACCAGAATGTAATGGAATTCTCAATCCAAAAAACTATATATATTAGGTTCAACCTATGGTGAGAATATTTGAGTTTGAGCAGCATAATTGTGAAAAGTCTTTCAGGTTTGCTATTCTTATGATGAAAGAGTATGCCTCTCATTGGTATGAGCATTTGAAGAAGAACTAAACAAGGGATGCTAAGTCCAAGATCAAGACATGGTCAAGGCTCAAGAAGCACAGCAACAAGAGGTTCTTACCATCCTCATACAAATAAGAACTCTGCCTTAAGATTAGGTATTTTTAGTCAAGAGTATATCAGGGAGTTCAGACAACTCCAAAAGAGGATAGATTAGATGAAGAGCCAAACTTAAAATTGCTAAAGTCATCAAGGGGTTGTCACCAAATATCACCAATGAGGTAGATCTCCAACCTTATCTTCCCTTTGATGATGTGTGCAATCTTATAATCAAAGTCGAGAAACAATATAAAGATTAGAAATCCTTCACGCCTCCTTTATTAAGAAGGCCTCCACTCACATTGAAATTGAAATCCCACTGCCATAAATTCAAAGCTCTTGCTTAGGGTAAGGGAATTAACTAGTGAGTCATCGAAACAGTTGGAAGGGAAGAAATGCTTTAAGTGTCATGATTTTGAGCATTTTCAAGTCGACTGTCCTAATAGAAAGACCCTCACCATATTAGTGAAATAGAATAGATTTGAGCACTTGAGAAGAGTCTAGTAAAGAAGAGGAAGGAAATGATGTGCTTACATTGGACACTCCAAACATGGGTGAATTTTTGTTGATTAATAGATCTTTATATGTCACAAAGGCTCTTCATAAAGATAGCTAAAGGGAAAAAATCTTTAATTCAAGGTGGAACATTGAAGGCAAGGTTTGTGACTTAATCATAGGGGATAGTAGTTTTACCAACATGGCCTTTAAGACAGTCATTGACAAGCATCAAATCCTTACTAAGGAGCGTCCTACTCCATACTCCCTTCAATGGTTAGAGCCAAGCATGAATTTAATCAGGTAGAATATATGGGAAATGGACTTTCTGATCATACCCCATTATTAATAGCTTATGCTAATTGCCCCAGACCAAAATCTTATTTTATGTTTTGTGACATATGGTGCTTTGATCCTAATTTCCTTAATATTACGAAAGAACAATCTCAGTTGTTGCCTAAAGGAAAGCTCATGCAACAACTTTTGGCTCTTCTCAAGTAACTAAGACACCACCTAAGGAAATTAAATAGGGAAAAATATGGTGACATACATCTTCAGCGTGCCAAAGCAAGAGACAAAGTAGCTAAATTTTAGCAACAACTTGCACTTGATGCAATGCATGACTCTCTTATTGCATAGGTCCAACAATACAAGGACAATTATGTTAAGATCCTCATGTCAGCCACTGCATTGGTTTAACAACAATGCAAAGTTTGCCTCAATTATGGAGATGATTGTACAATAGTTTTCTTTGCAAGAGCCACATCGAGGAATCTAGTAACTATACTCATTATATGATAGTTTAGGAACAAAGGTGGAGGATTTTGAGATAGTTGTAAAGGTGCTATCCACTTTTTATACATATCGATTAGGGAAACATCTATCTTACAAAAGCAATATTGAAAGCTCAATTTTATAAGCTGGACCGATTCTATCCATTGAGCAACAATTATAGCTTTGTAGGCCCTTTATTGATGCAGAGATAAAGGGAGCTATGTTTTCTATTCCAAGCACAACATCCCCTGGACCTGATGGTTATAATAGTGGGTTCTTCTAGGTCATCCAAGACATAACTAGACCATTAGTATATGCTACTACCCAAGATTGTTTTTACTAGATGTCAAATGCCTAAAGAAGATGGTGCTGCTAAACTGGTAGTTGCTTCGAAACGTTGATCACCTCAATATGCTACTAAATTCAAACCTATCTGATGTTGTAATGTTTTTTTACAAATACATGACCAAGCTTCTACGCTCAAGAATGAAAGATGTCCTTCCCCATTTGATTAACTCCAGTTAAGAGGCATTTATCTAAGGAAGGGAGCTCTTATTTAATATCCTAATATATCAAGACAGAGCAACGGGATACACAAGAAGGCATGTTTAACCAAGGTATATCCTAAAGATTGTCTTACAGAAGGCTTTTAAGTCAGTTCATTAGGGATTCATCTAGGAGCTACTCCATTTGCTTAAATTCCCTTAGGTATTTATCTCATGGATTATAGCCTGCCTATCCTCCGTTATCTTTAGAACTCATCTTAATGGATAACAATGGGATTCTTTTAAGGGTGAAAGAGGTCTCAAACGAAGGGATCCCGTCTACCCCCTTTATTTGTACTCTCCGAGGACTATTTTTGTAGACTTGTACAGCATGCAAGAACCTAGGCTAAGCTCCAATTTGAACCCAGCTGTAGGAAGTTGAAGCTTTCACACTTAATGTTTGCGAATGATCTAATCATTTTCTACAAAGCTTATTCTAAGAGATTACAGCATATCATGGATACTTTGTAAAGTTTTACAAACCACACTAGTCTTAAAGTAAATATGGCTAAATCTCATATTATATTTGGTGGTTGTTCAGCTTAATTACAACAACAATGTTTGTGCATTATAGGTTTTCAAGAGCGAGGGCTTCCTATAGATATATGGGTGTCCCAGTTACTATAAGTCAGCTGAGTAAAATTGAGTGAGAGTCTTGGTAGACAAGATCATGGCTAGAGTAAAAGCGTGGTCAAGCAAAAATATGTCATATGCAAGAAGGGCTATGTTAATCAACTATGTTCTTTTTGGGATGATTAACTATTAGGCCTCAATCTTCATTCTCCCCTAAGAGGTTATTAATCAAATTATTACACCATGTAGAAATTATTTTTGGGGTGGAGTTGAATTTAAAAGAGTACCTTACATCTCCTGGCATACAGTTTCCACCCCAAAAGAAAGGGGGATGGAGATCAAAGACATGGAATCTTGGAACAAGGCATGTACTGCAAACCTAGTGTTGGGACTAT
Organism: Stenocereus thurberi; assembly: GCA_002740465.1. Classification (NCBI taxonomy): domain Eukaryota; kingdom Viridiplantae; phylum Streptophyta; class Magnoliopsida; order Caryophyllales; family Cactaceae; genus Stenocereus; species Stenocereus thurberi. The sequence goes on from NCQT01073761.1 coordinate 9,476, forward strand.
AATCGACCACCTGACTCAAGCTAGTGTTGGGAAAAATTATGTTCCGTAGGATATATTCAAATGGGGGGGTTAAAGATAGGAGGATATAGAGTTAGAAAGGACATAAATCTTACACTGTTGAAGTAGGATATAAGCAGTACAAAGACATAAGTGAAAAAACCAAAACGGTGCAAATTAGTCTTAAAGCAAATATGAGTAAAAAATGAATATATAGTTACTTAATTCAGAAATATTCACACTAGTTACTATGAATAAGAAATTTTTAAAAATGAATATAGCCGTCATAAATTCCTAAATTGTATTTTAAAAATGAATTTATTCAAAAATGAAATAAGCCTTTGCTCATTGAAAATGAATAGTAACCTATGGGGAATAACATTGTCTAATAAAAAAAAGTTTTATAGACTCACTTTTTGAGTACTATTCGCAACATATGATTAACAAAAATGAATAATAATTTTAAAAATGAATAGCATATTTAAAAATGAAAATAAAGATTTACTTATTAAAATAAATCCTATTGAAATGAATAATAACATATACAGAAATGAACAATGTGATCTACAAAAATGAATAAGATTTTTAAAAATGAAGAGCATATTTAAATATGATAATCTCATTAAAATGAATAGCGATATATACAAAAATGAACAATGCGATCTACCAAAATGAATAATAATTTTAAAACTCCATAGCACAATTGAACGAACAGTGTCTAATTATAAAAAATAAATAGCGTATAATTTTTGAGAAATATTCACAATATATGATCCACATTTTCTTTCTTAGCTAATAGATTTTAGTTTTTTAACAAAATTACAAACCAAACTTTTTGTTGAGCTATATCTTAAAATCAATATATATTTTTACATTTTTTGCAAAACTAACCATAATTAATTTTTAAAATGAATTTTACAAAAATGAATAATAGAATAGTTTTCACTTATAGCTACAATTGAACACAATAATGAAAGGAAATCTACAATTGAACACAATAATTAAACCTACAGAATTACATATTGAACATTCAATTATTTCACCTAAAGCATTAGATGTGATATATATAAAAAATTTGTCAAAGTGAATACTAATTAAATACATCAGTTTATAATTTTAAAAAATTAACAACGTGTAATTTAAAATAACAAAGGCATTAAATGATAAACACCTACAGTAAACATTAGCTACTTCCAAATTCAAGCTTAGATTAACTCAAGCAAGTCACAGAGTTTTCTCTAATGTGATAGACATAACAATAACTCTTAATATTTCTTGCTCAAGACCAGAGCAAGCCACTCATACACATGAATTGCAGGACAACAATTTAGGATTAAACACATACTTTCAATTAATTCAGACCTGAGCAAATTAAACACACTTTACTCTCAAGTCTAAGAAATATCACTGAATCTTAATAATGTAATCGACCGAGAAAACATTCAACTTAAGTTTCCTAACATAACTGACTAACACAAAAAGAGCATTAATCTGTACAAATCCAAAGAGCATACCACAACAACTCACTAACTTGAATTCTAAAGTTGCAAAAATAAAATAACAAATACACTCATAATACACACACACACACACAAAAGCAAAGTACACACACAAAGTGCACATACAGACACATATATATCTAAATGTATGTCTATTTGTGTGTGTGTGTATGTGCGCGGGCGCGTGTGTATGGCCNNNAAGAGCTTTTTTGACCAAAATTAGCTCTTTGATCAAGTAAAAAAGCTAATTTGGGTGCTTGATGAAAGAGCTTTTTAAAAGAGCTTTTTGGGTCCGAAAAGCTAATTTGAAAAAGCTAATTCCATAAGCTTTTTGGAAGAGCTTTTTGAAGAATTAGTTTTTTGTCTCACAACTTTGTCAGAAACAACTAATTTTATCAAACAGTTTTTCAACAAACAGCTAATTCAAATAGCTAATACAAACAACTAACTCAAACAGCTAACAGCTGTTTCCCAAACATGGCCTATGTATGTATTTAATGTATACATGAACCTGTATATATATATATGTGTGAGTGTGTGTGTGTGTGTGTGCGTGTGCGTGCATGTGTGTGTGTGTACATGTGTGTATATATATGTGTGTGTGTGTGTGTGTATATATACACACACACACATATATATACACACATGTACACACACACACACGCACGCACATGCACGCACACCCACACCCACACACACACATATATATATGCGTATACATGTGTGTGTGTGTGTGTGTGTATATATATACACATACATACATACAAATATATACATACATATATATACATATACATACATACATATATATATATATACACACACACACAGACGCACACATATATGTATATACATGTACATATACACACTCACACACACACACATATATATGTACATATGTATATGTATATGTATATGTGTGTGTGTATATATATAAACATACATACATACATACATACATGCATACGTATATACATATATGAATATCTATATGAATATATATATATATAT
>NCQT01073787.1:549-10713 GCA_002740465.1 Stenocereus thurberi
ATACTTTCTGACGGAAATTTTGACGTAAAAGTTAGCCCGTCAAAACTTAGAAGTCTGTATTGGTGGAACCTATTGATAGAGATACTGACGGACTCCATCAAAATTTCGATCAACATGAAATTTTCTAAAGTGAAAAAAAAATCCAAAATGTTGAAATTTCAAATTTAAAATTTAACATTTCAGATTTACGAATTCTCATTTTTTTTTCTCTCATAACTACTTCATCTCCCTCCCCTCCTCTCCAATATGTTATACTCTATCATTGAGGGAACAGCAGCTTAAAACCAAGTACAATAAGCTCATAATAACATGACCAACACAGAGAGCTAACAATCTAAAGCCGTCTGGCCCTTCAATAAAATGAAGCCAAGAAATGGAACAAAGAAAATGGAGAGAAAGAGGAAACAAAAACAAGAAATTAAAATAAGACCGACAGAAATAAGAGGAATAGGAGAAGGAAGGATCGAGAACATGGGTCCCTGCCGTTCAAGAGCTCCGCTCCAAATCCTCAACGAAACTCCATTAATGGGGGTTCAAAGTTCTAACAATCCAAATAAACAACCCAGACGAATGGATCTATTCAAAAAATAAATAAATTAGAGATCTATAATTCAAATCAATTACATTTATTTCAAACCCAAAAGAACATATCTATAATTCAAAAAATAAATAAATTAGAGAAGAAATTCAAAAATAAATACTAAACTAAAACCAAAAATCTACCCTGAAATATGGTAGAAAATAAACCCTCGAAACCTGCTTTCATGCTCCCATCGTTGCTGCTTCAATTTATAAGGCTTCTTCATGCACGCCTCCTCTTTACTTGCCCCTTATTTTTTCCATGATGAATGGCGAAGATGGAACCTCATTGATGATGGTGGGGATGAAAGGTGTTTTGGGCATGTGTGGTGATGGTGTTGATGTTGTTTAATGGCTATGATGGTTGGAGATTATAGAGATGGTGGTGGACTATGGTGCGCTGCGAAGAAGACAAGAGAGGGGTTTTTCCGAGTGTTTGTGAGGATAGAGAAGAATGACAAAAGAATGGCGGGATTAAGTAGCAAGACACGCGAGAGAGGGATGAGGGAAAGGAGTAAGGTTTTTAATTGCTTCTTTATTTTCTTGGATTCGTCAAAATTTCCGTCAAAAATCTTGATGTTCCATCAAATTTCCGTCAAAATTTTTGATGGATCAACTTTCCGTCAAAATATTCCATCAAAAATTACATCGAGATACGCGAGAGCTGACACACCATCAAAATCCTGAATTCTCCGTCAAAATATCCGTCAAAATTTGTGACGGATCGACTTTCCGTCAAATAATCCATCAAAAATTACATCAAGATACGCGAGACCTGACACACCGTCAAAAATCTGAATTTTCCGTCAAAAATTACATCGAGATACGCAAGAGCTGACACACAGTCAAAATCCTAAATTTTTGGGCAAAATTTTTGACGAATCAACTGTCCGTCAAAATAATCCATCAAAATTTAAATGTAATTATGTAGAATCGAAAAAGTTGGTCTATTTATCTACTAAAACCTGCCCACAAAAGAAAAGACATCCCATATATTAGAGACTTCTTAAAAATTAGTAAATAAATAGTTATGGTACAGACATAAAAGGAATTTAAAATAATTTAATGGAAAAGGAAAAAGAAACAATGGAGGATCCAAGACCAAAAATAAAAAAACAAAAGAAACTTATATACTTCAATTGTTGACTTAAAATTATATTGGGCTTTTAGTCTATTATTTATCAAAATAGTTAATTATATTACATATATATTGACATATTAGATAGAAATTTGTTAAAATAGAAAATATATCAATCAATGCAAAGCATGGATTTAGCACTAGTTTAACCTATGGATGACTTTCCTGCATGGATTTACATTGGGTTATGTTGAACGAAAATTTTTTGACATATTTGAATTTGTNNNAATTACCCCTTGTAAATTTAATATTTGCCTATTATGAAAAAAAAGGGTTAAAATTTTGGGTGTAAAATTAAAATAAAGGCTCTAAACACTAGTCCCTTTGTAAATTCAATTTAGGGAAGTATCCAGACAGCTTAAAAAAATACACCCCCCCCCCCCCCTTTACGACAGCCTCAAAACAAAAAAAGTATGATGAAAATTAAAAAAAAAAATCAAGTCATGTTGATGATGGAAGGGGGGGCTCGCGTGACCTCCAGATGATTTTCAACCATCAAAAAAATCCCACATAAGATTCCATGTATAATACCACATAGAATTAATTAGTTACATAAACGTCTATTTATGGTTAAACTAGTGCAATGCTACATTTATTTTTAAAATATTACTTTTCGCATAGCTTATATATTTATTAGTGTACTATAATACACTATTCATTGCATTAACAAATTAAAGAGGTGGTCCATAAAGTTTGCCCATAAAAAAATGTTACATATATTAGAGAATTTTGACATGAAAATAGTAAATAAATAATTATGGAATGAAAATAAAAGGAATTTTAAGTGATTTAAAAGGAAAAAAAATCAAAGAAACAATAATAACACCAAAAAATAATAATTACGTTGTTCTAAAATTACCACTACTTTTAAAATTGATATATTTTTATTGTTTATTTATATTTAATTAATTTGAAACAATTATTGGCTAAAATTCTTGCATAGACCTTGTACATATCTTATTTAGTCATTAGTAAGACAATGATATAATCTTTATTAAATTAAGATAAATGAAAAAGTTGGTCTATTTATCTACTAAAATTTGCCCACAAAATTCTAGATGTTAAAGTGACCCAAAGTCACATAGTCATTACTAATTAGTAATAAAATTTATTCGTCAAAAATATAATCGTTTAATGATGAAATATTGAACAAATGAAATAAAAAAGTGAGTTCAAATCAAGAATGAATAGGATGTTGTTACAACAAAAAAAGAATCTAGCAAAATGCACAAATTTTGATAATTAAATAACATGACACATCAATTTATTTTTACTATTCAAAAAGAAACAATATATTATGTTAGTAATAAATTTTAAAAATATTTAAATTATATTCTTACATCGCAAGGATATAACCTTAGTTATGATAAAAGAAGAATCAGTTTGACTCCACCCCTTTGATTTGCGGCGCCTCATCTATTCGCGACCGTTGATGTAATTTAACAAAAATTTGGAGCCCTTGATTGAATTAGCTAAAACGGCAGCCCTCTTTTTATAATTTGATTTACCAATTATCATTTTCCTCCCGTTCAATGACTTCACGCAATAACTACTCATCCACACTCACGTCACGTTTCCCCACCTTTCTCGACTAATGACTATTGTTTTATTTTATTTGCAGAAACTATTCTTTTTAACATTAACGGTTTGATCAAACCAGTTATGCTACCTTTGGTCTCCACCACCACCACTGCTCTCTCATATCTCTTTTTATTCGTTTCCTGATTTTTTTTGAATTTTTTTTTAATTTTTGAGGAGTCACATGGATAATGCTGTTAGAGGGAAAGATGGGTATATTGATGACTTGATGTCTTCAATGGAATTTGTAAAGAATTTTTCAGCTGTCTATGTGAAAACTTGATATGTCGATTTGTTTTTATGTGTAAATTTTAAGTTGTTCCATTTTAGTTTCATCTGTTTTGGGTATGATTTTGTTTTGATTTTGGGGTTCAGTTTTATTTTTGTAGTCAGATTACTTGATAATGGAAGTTAGGAATTTGGGGGAATAATATATCAAAATTACAATAGTTTCTATGATTTTGGGAATTGGGTTTTGCAATATTTCAACTCAGGATTTTTGTATGCATAGATTCAATTCCATTTAAATGGACGTTGATGGGATTAAGTTTGTATCTTCGAATTGATTGCATAGAGGATGAGTAGTTCGCTTATTTTGGCGACACTATAAAATCCACCAATTGTCGTCCATCGATGCTGAGGAATAGTTGAAGAATAGTTGAGTCCCAACTTCAATTATATCATCCTCATATGTTCACTAGCTGTATGTTTTGCTTCATGAATTTCTTTTTAATTATCTCTTTTCCCCTAACTGTGCGTATCCCATATGCCCATGATCCGTATCTTTAGAATGGACTTATCTCCATTAATTGTACTTGACTTTATATTTTTCACATCAGTATTGGATTATCTCCATTAATTATAAGATTGTGGATGATCATGTTGGGTACCAATATTTGGTGGTGCTTTGAATGACTAAGAATAAGAAGGCTACAAAAAATAAATGGCTAGCCAAATTAGGATCTTCTATTTGTGAGGCTAGTCACTATTGTGCCTAGTGACAGACTACTTAAGAATGCATGTTCGAGCTTTAGAATATTGGACCAAAGCATTTCATAATAGATTTGCCCATGTGTAACTACATCATCATCCATGGGATTTTCTATCGCTCCTCTATAATGGCATCTAATAACTAAAATAGTGGCGTAGCCACCGTGGGGTCAATGGGATCAGCCGACACCCACTCAAAAAAAATAATATACGTTTGAGAATTAAAAAAAAATAGAAGTTAACTATATATATTAGATGTGTTGAAAAGATACATGAAATCTCCCTTGCTTCAGCGACCCAAGCGCTTGGTTTGCGAGTTGCCCTGTTTGTGATGTTGCAGGTTTGAACCTCTATCATTCCCTTTCTTCGTTTTATTTTTTTTCACTTTTTTTTTAAAGCCTCTGGTACTTACTCTTCCTCTGTTTGTTTTATTCGACAGTTCGGGTCCTCAGCTCTCCTCGTTTGTTCGCTCCTCTATGGCTCTACCCACGGCCACACATTCAACTATCGAGCCACCACGCCACCACCTCCCGCTCACCGGTGAGTTGGTGCCAGCCTTGCAGACCATGACCTACCATTACCAACGACCTCAAGTCCTCAACTCTCTCTACAAATTTGTGAGTTCTCCTTTTACTAATGCTAGTTTAAAAGTTTAATTGACTTAAATTTGTTACTTAATTCTTCAATTTATAGATTAATAAGTTTATATTGTTTGATTTGTGAGTTCATTTGTCAATTGTAATTCCAAATTTGTTTAACTTATATGTTTAATTTCAATTCTAGGTTAAATTTCAATTTGTAGATTAGTTTTTTATATTCTTTAATTTGTGAGTTTATTTTCCAATTTCAATTCCAACTTTGTTTAATTTATAGGTTTCATTTCAATTATAGGTTAACTCTTAATTTGTAGATTACTTTGTTTTTATAGTTGAATTTGTGAGTTTATTTTTTAATTTCAATATAAAATTGTTTAATTTCAATTCTAGGTCAAAATGCGTACATATTTCAAAAAGATAGCTAAGGAATCCTCGTCGTTACCTTCAAGTTCGAAATTTGAAAATTCATCATTGAATGAAGAAGGTGGAAATGATGTCACTCAACCATAACCACCATCTTGTGGTGTAAATACCAATTTCATTCCATCTTCTACTCAAAGAAGTAGGGTTGATGTAAATGCTCTTCCATCTGATCCGGGAGAAAAAAAATCAATGCCACAATACCATCCAGATGAACGTGATGAGGTAAGAAGAGCTCCTCTTCAAAAAGACCCATTAGATTAATTTCAGTTGTTTAATTTCAGTTTATGACTATTGTTCAATTTTATATTGTGTGCTGTTAATTCCCACACTCCTCTCCAAATTTGCTGGCTTCACCACTGTAATACTAAAAGTTTGATCCCAATGACCTGGATGGTTTGCTTGATGGTCAAAAATGGTGTTCAATGTCCATTAACATGTGTCCTACTTTGATTTTGTGAATTTTGGTTTCAATTTTTGTTCTTGGATCTCATCCCCCCCCCCCTCTTCCCCACCAAATTTCGCTTGTTACTTTTTAAAAAAACCATTTCATTTGATCCTCACTTTCTTGAGAAATTCATCCATTATAAAAAGCAAAATTCTGCTTATGTGAGTTGTTATTTTCTTATGGCTTAGATTTTGGATTTGTAATGATGACTTCAGGTTTTTTGTTTCTACCATCTTTCTCCTTGCATAGTAATTTGTTCCTGCTGCAATGTTTATCCTTTCTTTATAGAACTTTTTTTAAACTTAATTGTTTTCTTTGTTTGAATGGGGATCAGTTTAGGTGATGGAGAAGAGAATAGTGTCGTTAAAAAAAATGGCAACTGCAAAAATGAAATTACTTAAACTAAAATTTGGTTTTTGGGCCATGATATTTTTAATAGCACTATTAGGCATATTTAACTACCTAATGAGTTTGTAGATAAATTTTCAAGTGAAATCAAAGAGAAAAAGTATAAGCAATTGATAATTTCATTTGTAATGGAATTGTATTAGCGCTATGAAGTTGCTCGTTTGTTTTTTTCACAATATTGGGATGGAATTAATTTTTTTTAGTGCAGTTTTGGTCTGCACCATTATTAATGAGCGTTTGATATTATTTTTAATTCAAAATTATCTTTGATTTTTAAAGTAATATAAGTATACCATTTTTTGAAATTAATTTGGTCAATAAATTGTTGATTAGGGGATTCATAGTTAGAATCCGATTTCTTTTGATTAATATTTTGTTGAATTTTTGAAGGGTGTAAGTGTTATGATTAAAAAAGAATTTCTTTGAATTCTTCAATTTTAATATTATTTGTACCTAAGTTTTTCCTTTAGTTGGCCACGTGCCATGTTTTGGTATGTTTAAGGCATATTATTCTCGTGGATGTTTTCCTTTCTAACTTTGTCTTTTCGGGATTTGAAACAATTAATTTTGAAATTCTTTTTCGTTTTGTGATAAACATATCTATTAATTTTAGGAGGCTTTTGAGATTGCCTTTAATGACTTGTATAAAATTTGTTTCACTAGAATTTGAATCTGAATTCTTAATTTGATTGATGTAGGATGCCTTGTAAGTACAGCTACTTGTTTTGACAATGAGAGTTTTTCTAACTTTTCAAGAGCTTCGAAAATTTTTGAAATAGTTCAGTTTCTTTTTTATCGTTGAACTCTATATTTCATGTAGGAATTATCGAAATTTCTTTAAGGGGAATATTAAAGGCATTGAATAAGGTCACAAAGTACTATGAGAAAATTTCTTAATTGTGGGAGATTCAAGCGACTATTTACTAGAAGTTTCTCCTAAATGAGTCAATATTGAATCCAGATGAGTATCCATGGTATGTAAAATTTGATTGAAATAATTATTATATTTCCATGGAATTTCTTTTGGGAAATGGGGTTGGTAACCTAAAAATAATTTTTCCTCTCCAATAATTGTCATTGGTATCTCTCATTTGTAAGACATAGTTGATAGACCCATAAGCGCACGGTGGCATTGTAGCAAATTAAAGTCGATCCTACAGAGACTAGGTTGATCTACTGGGCTATATTTCCTCAAGAAATGCTGGGCAAATCCAAATTTGAGAATGAAATTTAACTAATCTACTATCTAATCTATTGGATAATTAATCAAAGAATTTAATCAAACCAAGCAATTTTCCAACTCAAAAATTAATCAAGCGCCTTTTCTTTAGATGGGTAATTCCAAAACCAATAATCGATTTATCAAACCCCTCTTTCAAGGTGGAATGAAATTATTAAATCTAATCAACTACCATTTCTTAAGGTTTTTTGATTAATCTAAGATCTTTCAAAACGCGATATCAAATTTAGAGGTTTCGTAAACGGTGAGTCTTTCTCAAGATCTCACTCACTTAAGTTGAATTTTAGCTTTTCAACATCTAGTATCACCTTTCAGTTTTTCACCATATGTCTAAAACAAGTAAGAAATTGATTAAGTTTCCTACTCGTAAATCAACATCTAAGATTCAATAGAATAAACCTAATAAATCCAAAGCACTTTTAGATCAAAACAAGAATTGATTCAATCACAACAACTCAACTCAATTCTAAGATTAACAATCCAAAACTTAGCATAAACATCAACAATAATCTAAAAGCATAAAATATAAAGAGAAAAGAGAAGAGAAGGGAGATGAATTGCTCAGCCGATGCGTGCTTAAACCGTCATTGCAAACTTGATCTGGAATCCTTGCAATCTTTACATTCAACTTGCTCTTCCTCTAATCTAATCTAAATCCCAACTAGATGGTGGATTATAAGAGTGGAATGGGGTTGGGATCATGGTTTGCTGCGAAAATGACCCTATTTATAGAGAAACATAATCAACTTCAGCCACACGATGAGAGAAAACGAGCAGGCAAGCAATTATGTTTCCACCACGGGCATGCAGTCACCACTGGTAGCTCGTGGTGCTTGCTAGACCCGAAATTCTCTACTCTTCTCTTGCTCCACGGGCATAGCATCACATGGGTGCCCATGAGAGGCCAAATACAATCAAATCAACGCCAAATGCTGGGTCAAATGGCCTAAAATCCTGCAATAATAATTGAACAATCATACCCAAGTATAAATTGAGAATAGGAGTATAAATTTTAATATTAAGCACATGATTCTCCTAAAAATGCAGCAAAATAACCCTAAAATGTTATATATGATAAGCACTTAGCAATAGGTAAGAAATGTAATCTTATACCATTTGCAATCACCTAGACATGGGCATCTAAGATTTTGTATTATTTGTAAATGGAAAGATGTTAATTTATTTGAATTTCATATAAAGTACATAACTATGGTATAAATAAGGGATCCTACCGCATCAGACTTATAAGTAATTTTTGGCTTGACCTCAAAGGTTTGTGTGTGCTGAATGTTTTTCTATTCAATTCTAAAGTTGATGTTTTAGGATGTTTATTCTATTCTACTTGGTAAGAATATTATGCCGCCAATTTTTTAATGCACCTATAAAACCAGAAGTAAGGAGTCTTGTGGTATCTTCTACCAAAGATCCTTTTGTAATATATGAAGCATTACAAATGCCCATTTCTCGAAGAGTATTGGCACTTTAATATTCAAATTTTCTGTCTATATTTCATTTATAGATAGTATTTTCATCATAACTAGATTGAACTAATGGTTTATTAATTTCAAGTTGAGGATATGGAATGGGGATCTAGGATAATATGGTTGATTTATATTTCTAGTTTTCCATCTATTATTTTGAGCACCTATTTAATAATTTGAATTTCTTTAAAATTATCTCCAATGATTTAAATAAAATTTGGTTTATCTAAGTTGCTTAATTCAGAATATGAGCTCTCAAGTTGATTGTTACAGGGTGGTTTATCATCACAAAATATTGCTTTTGCTGAAGATTTTTCAAAATTTTCAAGAGTTTTTTGAATTTCTTGTGAATCTTTTTCCCTATCTGCCTCCTATGTTTTTTTTAAAAGGATTACCTGTAACAGATTCATCTTTAGATACAGGAATAGATGTAGTGTGTACCGAAGAATGGATAAAAACTGTTGATTCTTTTGTAATCGAATTATGCCATAGTTTTGCTTGTCTTTGTATGGCACAGATTGACGGATGGTAGTTTGGAATAACAAGTTGGTGTGTTTTTAGATAAGTGTGCAGCCAATTGAAAAAAGGTATATTTTCTTTGATTTTAGCTAATTGATTGTATTTGTAATAAATAGTTTTGAGTAATAGTTGCGTCCTTAGAAAAGTAAGAAAAGAACGATTCTCTATATGCTTGATTATAGTCTTGGTAAAGTTCTTTGTTAAAATAGAATCTAGTGACTTGAAATTTGATTTTGGTAATAAAGTTTATCTCAACATGAGGTTTTTCTTGAAAAGTTTGAAAGTTCAAAACTTTGGTAGAATAGCTTGATATGATAGGTTGTGACCATTCATTTTGCTTAAAATACAAATCCTCATTATAAGCTATGCTTGAATGTAAAAAAGAACTAGATGATGATGATGATGATGATGATGATGTCATGATGATAGAATGATTAGTCTTAAGATAATAAATTAAACTAAAGAAATTAATCAATACGAAATGACACATAAATGTGTTTATTGTAGACATAAACTCATTAGTCACTTAATAATAATTACTGCAGGACCACCTCCATGCAAACCTTATATTGTCACGATCACCAATCATTGAACTGACCAATGGACTTACCAAGGGGTTCGAAGGACTCACCGACGCTAACGAACGCAGCTGACCAGTACAACTCCATGCCGAGTGACTAACTTATTTAAGTCCTTAATAAGGATATTCATATGTCATTAAAGATAAATTAATCTTCTTTAGGTTAACTAATAAATCCCTCGACTAA
>NCQT01073794.1:7901-18750 GCA_002740465.1 Stenocereus thurberi
TTATAGACCCTCATCATATCAATAAATCTTTAAAAGCATTCCAAGATGATGAACTTATACTCCATCATTGTGCTCATCAAAAACATTGTGAATGCTTGCTTCAAGAACTTTAGTGTGTTTATTAAATGCAAGTAAGCTTTACTATAAGAAGAGTATCCAAGAAATGTACCTTTATCACTTCTAGCTAGGCCTATCAATTCGTAGGGCATGTTAAATATGGATCGAGTGTGTTTGTGTGGTGGTAAAATACAAATCAGGTGTGTTTCAGGTTTAGGTAAATTAAATACAAGCGGATGTATTTCAGTTCTGGCATGTTTCAGATAGGCCAGTGAATCTGGATCGTCTTTTTGTGAGTTATTTCTGTTTTGTCTAAATTAAAAAACTTGCGAGTTTTGGCTTAGTTATATAGCCTACTTCTAGCATTAAACCTGCCAAGGTTGTTCTTACCATTGCCATGAATAAAGAAGTTACTTCTATAAGCCTTGAAATATGAAATGTTTGGTTGCTTCCCTTTCAATAATTCATAAAGCATCTTCTTTAAGGTAGGCTAAGTTAATCGTCTTTTCAACACATAGTTGTCTGTGTTGACTACTTCAACTCAAAATCGATATGGCAAATGAATTTCAGTGAGCATTATCCTTGCCATTACTTTCATGTTCGATTCTTCCTTTTAGTGTTCTTGGTGTTGAGCAATTGTAAGAGATGCATTGTTCAACACCAAATTTAGTGGATTCTTTTTTGTCAAACTTCCTTGTTTGATCACCTTAGATTGAGACAATTAGCAGATTCAGTATCACTTGAACTTCTCCAGATAACTTTGAAAATTCGCTATATCCCTCATATATTCATTTACATCAAAAGGAACCCCCAGGTAAATACTAAAAAATCATCAACAATTACAAGGACATATGAACATCTTCTTAAACTTCTAAAAAGTATACGGCCACATAAATCCATATGCATAATTTCAAGGGGTTTTGAAGGAATAACAAGTTTTAGGGGTTTAAAGATGTGCTAACTTGTTCACCTCTAACACACACAACACGTGCACGATCCATATGAAACTTACATTTGGGAAGACCCTATACTGAATCATACCGTCACAATTTATCAATAGTATGCAAGCATGTATGACCTAGTACTCTATGACATAACCACTGTCATCATAATAAACTTTGAAGCATGCAAGATTTCTATGTAGAACATGGTCTAAACTAATTGCATACACATTTTTAAACCTTGGAAAAGAAAGGGCTACGTTTCTAGTTTTAGAATTTTCAACCAGACATTCAGATGCATTGAAATGAAAATAGTTACCTTCATCATTTGTAGAATTATGATATGCCAAGGGGATTGTGTTTGAGTTCATCCACAAGATACATCTTATTTATGGAGTTGGAACTATTCCTTCCAAACTTTTCGAACTTCAATAATTTGGCCTTTGTTAAGATCATCGAAGGTAACTCTGCCACCTTTTTTATTTTAGATTTTTTGTGAATACGAAGTTATCTCCTATCATATGTCTTGAACTATTGAACATCCATCATCTAAGTACGACAAACCTTGCTCGAATATCAAGCACACTTATAAAATAGAAGATCAGACCTCTCAACTTGCATTATAAATAAACTTAGATCAAAATTTTTTAGTGACCAGGTTTGGTGGCTTAGTTCCAATGGGAACCCATATTTGAATAACTCTAGGATAGCTATGTCCTGAGTTTTGGCATGATCAAGGTAGCTCTTTCCTCTTCAAAGGTCAAAGTGATTTTGAGTTACAGGACACTTAAAGTTTCTCTTTGTTTCTCTAAAGTCAAAGTGATCTTGATGTCCTTATTGTGTAGTCCCTTTTACAAAATTATAAGTCTATTCATAGTTTCCAAAGTTATAACCAAGACCTTCTTCATTGAAAGAGATGCATTGAGATCCAAGTAATATGTTGAGGTTTTCTTTATCCTCAATAAATTTTAAAAGAGCTTTGCGATAATATTCACCCTTGGTTTTCAAAGTAGGTGTTTCCGTTTCAAGGCTATTAGATATAGACAAAAGCTTCTTAGCTTTTATTTGAAGAAATTAAGAGTAAAGACGAAGTGTCGAATTATAAATCTTCATATGAAAAGTCATCCTCTACACTCAAAAGGCTTCTGGAAAAATGTTATTTATAGAAAGTAAGAGGATGAGTAATTACCCCTTTAGGCTGCTACCTTCATCATCTGTGTCATTTTTAATGGAAGTGATATCTTCATCAGTGTCTATTTCGACCATCAGACACAAGCTGGTTGCTACATCTAGTCCACTTTCACTCTCACTTGAGTCACTGTTATCGAGGCTGCAAGTATTACTATAATAGACTTGGCTTTCAATTTCCTCTTTTTAGCCTTTCTTTTCAATGTTTGACAATCCTTGGCCATTTAACATAGAGCACCATAACCAAAGCAAACATCAATATTAGTGTCAGCCTTTTGCGAGTTCTATTACCTTTGTATGCATTGTCAAATCTCTTTGAGGTTGATTCTTTTCAGAATCCTCTCTTCTTTATCTTGCTTTATTGTTGGAACATCTTCTCAAATCCCTGAATGATCAGGATCATTATATCTTCATCATCATCTAGAGAAGTCTCACTTTGATCATCATCTTCCTCATTAGCAGCCTTTAGAGCAACACATTTCCTGAGGCCTTCATGGTCTTCTTAAAGCTAGTTTTCATGATTTAGGAGCGTCCCAACTAAGTTTCCAATTTCAATGCATTCAAATTCCATGCTTCTTTAATAGCGGTGACTTTCGATCCCCATTTCTATCTTGTCAAGCGTCAAAGCATTTTCTTTACCATTTCTTCTTTCGAGTAGGTTTTTTCTAAATGATTCAAGGTATCAATGAATTATGTGAATCTCATATACATGTCTTTCATGGATTTCTTAGGTTGCATCCTGAAAAGTTCATATTGATGCAAGTACAAGCTAATCTTGGATTCTCTTACTTTACTTATTCCTTCGTAGTTTGTGACTAGTGGTTCATATACGTGTTCCTCATGTTACATTTTGAAGGGTTTATATTGATGCACATACAAGCTGATCTTGTATTCGCTCACTTTACTTGTTCCTTCTTTTATTGTGACTAGTATCTCCCACACTTACTTGGCCATATCACAAGCTTGAGCCATGTTGAATTCATTTCAATCAAGTCCATAGAGAAGGATGTTCAATGCTATGTGATTTTTCACAGCTGTCTTTATTATTAATTAGCTGTGAACTTTGATTTAGTCTTGGACCTAGTTTTTCCTTTAATAATTTCGTGAGAACATAGTTTCTTTCATTTACAATATCCCAAGAATAATTATATGCATAAGCTTCTTCAAATGAGCAAAGTTGGCTTCTTTAAACAAAATTGGCCTTGTGAATGGTGTCCCTTGGTCAGTGTCCTCATTTTGCATTTGCTCTCATGATCTTTTCCTATGGGATTATTAGATCTTCAACAAGGTGGGATTGACTCTAATACTAATTGTGGGTTGCAAATAAGTAGGATTATCCTAAAGGGGAGGAAATAGGGTGATAAGTTTTTTTTTTTTTTTTAATTTTAATGTCCTAGGGTGTGCCATTGATTTTATGAAAAGGAAAATTCGAAGATAATTAAGTACTGAATACAAATAGGGAAGGAAACAAATACACGACGTCTTAACAAAGTTGGCCTAACTCCAAATTGTTGGGTTAGTCTCCGCCTATCCTTCATCTAGGATTTTAACCACAGGTATTATTCCAATGAGTGCAACACTCCACTCATATGGTTGACTTTATCTTTTAACAAGCCACTTAAAAAGATCTCTCTTCTTTATAACACATTAATAACTCACTAGTTGTTTTTCGCTCACTCAACATAATAACGCCTTACTGTCTTGGTTATGAAGATATGAATCTCATAATGTAAGCACAATACAAGTGTGTAACTTAGTATTTAGTAATAGGTGGTTTTCTTTGGTACTCTTGCACTTCATCTTGGTCTTCAATATGTAGTTTAATAACGTATGAAACTACTGTTGCAAATCAAATACCTATTGCACCAATCTTCCTTGTGATTTCTAATTCGATCTACCCTTACCATTGTGATATCCTTCTAAATGTGACTTCCTATTTGAATTACTTACCATATGTGAAGGCGTCTATCTTGTAATCAATATTCCTTTGCCTTATGTTTCTTGAGAGAATCATATGAATGACCATTGAGACTCGCCTTTTAGTTTAGTGTCGTGTTATAGTAACTTTTTGATTTTGCAGTATATGGAATAAATCTGCAATAAATTCTTCATGTTGACTCGATAGTATGATCAATTAATTATGCAGTATAATTAATCAAATACTTAATCATATGATGAAGTGTTCCATTTTGAATTAACTGGTCTAAATCACATTATTCACCTAAATAATGCTTTCAAATCACTTAGAAATATTTAACGCCACAATATCATTTATAGATATTCCAATAATTAACACATAAAACATCCACCTGTATTCAATTAAATGAATAAAGATGGATAGTCATCCCATATAATTCAATTTCTAATTAATAATCATCCTATATAATTTAATGTCTAATTAAGAAAAGTATCTTTGATGACCTTCCAACACTCATGGATAAAAGTTGTAATCATGACATATGTCCAATGTGATTAACACATGAAATTCAGTTAAGGTTCTTATGACCAAATATAAAAGGACTATAAGCACATTTTAGCACCGGCTTAAAGTTAGGGTACACTAACTTCCTTGTCAATGTTCTTGGTAAATCGAGTCTTCACTCAATATTCAACCAATATAACATTGGATAATCAATTTATCTCATTCTTGTATCAAGGCTTAAGTAAATGTCACATGGTACAAGATCAATGATACCTTGAACTCAAAACCATATAGCACTTTGAATTTATTTAAGTGTGAGAGATTTCTTCATGTAGCACTAAAGTGCACGGTGGAAGATTTTAATTTCTTGAGCAAATGTCTTACATTGTAGATTTAAGGAAGTAAATAGAATGTCATATCGATATAAGGACCATCTATAAGAAGAGGGGTATTACTTTGGAAGTATGTCTCCCTTTTTTGGGGTCTGGATGACTTCGAACTAAAAGAGTGGCAATTCTTTTTGTCTTATAAAATAGTTATCTTTTACTATTCTTCATGACTAGGAAAATCCTTGTCGTTATTACCTTGAATAGCGGCTAGGGCTATAAATAAGCTAAGCTGGCTTAGTAAGCGTTCGGGCTTAACTCTGTTAAAGCTTGAGTATGAGTTAATTTGATTAAAGGGCTTGGTTCAAATATTGTCAGGTTAAGTCCGAGCTTGATTGGTTATCTTCTGGGAACGCATGTTATGTTGCCTAGACTTTGTGTTAATTTGGATATCAACAATTCAATACTAAAGCATATATTTTAATTTTTATCACCTTTTTTTGTGAGCTATCTTTAAAGTTAAAAGTTTTTGCTAAATTTCAAATTGAGTAATGTAAACACTTGAGACATATATGAAAAAGTTCAACATGGAGGCTTATAGACTTAAATTGGTTAAAAGTTGGCTTGGTCAGTTCATGACTGGTTCAATTTTTATATATCAATTGGGTTTTCAACAAACGAGTGATGCATACAAGCTCAAATGAGATTCCATCCCAAAATCAATTGGTAATAGATGGAATAACTCACAAGCTTATATACATGTTCAAATCCTTTAGTTTCATCAATGTGGGGCAACACTCACCATCATATTCTTTGAACTTTTTATCAATGTGAGACAATACCTACTTCCATACTTCAACACGTCCCATAACGTATGAGCTAGTAACATGGCCCAACATGTACACATAATTTTACTCAAACATGGACGATGGCAAATCGAGATCAAGCAGCCCGCTCTGATACCAAATTTAATTTTTATATATCAAGTGGACTTTTAATAAACGAGTCATGCATACCAACTCCAATGAGGTTCCATCCCAAAATCAATTAACAATTGGTGGAGTAACTCACAAGCTTATATACATGCTCAAACCTTTTAATTTCATCAATATGGGACAATACCCACTATCATATTCATTAAACTTTTTATCAATATGGGACAATACCTACTTTCATACTCCAACAACAAGGCCTAGACTTGACTTAGATCCTTAATTAATGAAGTCCAACTTACCTAAGGTCGGCTCGACTTGGCTTAATCTCCAACTTACCTAAGATATTGGTATTATTAAGACTTATGATATTCTTTTTTTTCGTTGATCGTTCATGAACACCTTGCTTTCCCCTTTTTTCCCCACTGAATTTTGATTGNCAGCTTTTTACACTTTTACACAACAAAGGCTTCCTACTTGTAGGCCAGTCCTGACACCAGCATGTGTGAGTACATAGTACCCATTCACACGGTTGATCTTCTTTCTAGTGTCATTCGTGAAATGCCCTTAATCATTATGTTTTTCCCTATGCCAGGTTATTTCTATATTTGTTTTGATGGGTGCTATTTCAATTCCTGTTGGACTTCTTGTTGCTCGTGCTTCAAAGAGTGTAAGCCTCGATTTGGTCACATTTGGTATTTGCAAATAGTTTTAATTTATCACTTTAACTCAAAGACCTATATGTTAGGAATATATTCAAATTACTTTTAATCACACTCAAGAACTTATAATTAATTATCATGAAAATGTTCAAAGGGTTTTAGAGCTCTTATATCTCTTTTTTTAGCATTTTGGCATAATATATCTCCGTAATAAATTCTAACTTCAAAGATGCTCGCAGGTTTATGAAATTATGGATCACTACGATGTTGACTGTGTACCTGATTCTTATAAGAACAACAAACTTGCCTACGTCAAAGATGACTCTATTTCAAAAAATTGCACACGTTATTTAAAGGTGGTAATTTTGTTTTTCTTATATGAAATTGACTTGGATTATTTGCATCAATAAGTTACCACTTAAACATCTTTGTTTTTAGTCGTTGACCCGGTATTAACTAACTTAAGCTTACTAATGGCCCAATAGGTAGAGCTCTTGTATTCGTAGTGTGTATTTTTCCCACTCACATGAGTCAAACATATTGACACTATTTAAGGGAAGACGTGACAGAAATACTTGAACTAACTTGTGACGGTATTGAAAATCTTTTATGGTTAAACAAAGTTCAAGTGCTATTATGCTATCTAGAAAAAATGATCCAAATGCCATTATATAGAGAGAGTAAAACTTGAAAGGAAACTTGTCGCTACAAATGACTTGCTACAACGTCAAATAATGAATAACATTCTAATCGATTATCATAGCTACACAAGTAAAGGGGTTTTTCACGACACAAAAACCATTATTAAGGATTTTAGAACACCACCATGCAACAGGTTGTTACATAATGTTGATTTCGATATCATTCTGCAACACCCACAATTGATCATTTTACGACATTGCACAATGCAGTTTGTAACTTGACACATATGCATACCACCAATGTCACGTATAACGATCTTATGCACCCATTATAGTGTTTAAAAATGTTAGAATTCGGTTTTTACCCATAAAATGAGATAAAACTAATTAAACAACTCTAGTTCCTTATGGTGAAAAATGCAACTAGAAGCTATTAAACTATTATCTAAAAGTAGGAAAAGAAATTGATTATGTTACGGCTTAATTATTGTGCTATTTGTTGAGACTAAGAAAAAATGTCATTGAAGAACAACTATGGCATGTGGGACTGCAATTGTCAATTTCCCACCTAGTCATAGCATTATTTAAAAAATTTCTACTATGATGATCTTACACACCTACCGTAGATTTTACAAATTTTTAGAATAAGTTGTCTATGTCATAAAACGATAATAAACAAATTAAAAGAAGTATATTTCCATGAAATAAGAATCACAGTTAGAAACTATTAAACTATAATCTAAAAGTTAAATTTGAAATTCCTTGTTTTACACGGTAATGGTTATGCTGTTTGGTTGAGAATGCATCAAAATGTATATGAAGACAACTTTATGGCTTGAGCAATTACGCCATGTGAGATCACAAACGTAATTTTACTTTCTAGTCACGACATTGATTTTAATAATGGTGTTGTCATCTCTCTGGTATGTCTCTCAAAGGCTAAATTATTGTTCAATCAATTAAATTCGTTCTTTAAATCTACATCCCTTTCATAAAGGGAATAGGTCTCATAATTTATTTCTAAAAGCTTTGGTCTTTTACTATATTTCACTGTGGCACATGTCTATGGTATTGGTTACTTTTAGCAATACTAGTGCCTTAGCCTTCAGAGGTTGAATATATACATTGCCTCTCATACGAAGTTAAGCGAACATCCTTCAAGGCATTTTGAAACCTTAAGATAGAGCAGCGTGCCACAAATTGAAGAAACGTTGGTTCCATTAATTATTAGATTTACATTTATTTACTACTGATCAATCCAAAGAAAATAAGTAGACAACAATTTTTTTTATTGTACTTTCATATATTTAGTCCATTATAACCATGGTGAAATATTATTCAAATTGACATTTTTTTTTAACTGATTGAAATATGGAAGCTTCTTAACTATACACCCGAAATAATTTGTCATACAGGTTCAAAAATTTATGAAAGCCCCTATTTACATTTATTATCAGCTTGACAACTTCTACCAGAACCACAGGCGGTGAGATTTACCTTCATTAACTATCTCAATATGCCACATAATGTTTGTTCGTTTACAGATAAAGTTCTATGGTTCACATTATGGAGTTTCAAAGTTTGAACTTTTCTAGTTAATCTAGTCAGAACTAAAATCAACAAAAGGAGAGGAGAGAAATATTGTTCCACCAAAATGGAAATTGTACATATATAGTATAATAAGAACAACACAGTATATGTTTATATAACCTCATTACTCACTGGTTGATAGGCCGCCAAAACAATTTGTTAGAGCAAATTTGAAAGACATTAAAATAAGAAATGATACATAAAGTATCTCAAATTGAGCACATATCATATTTTTATCCCTGAAAGTATTTAGAAAACACCTTATCTTTTAAAATATTTGTACTATCTAAGACTAGAAATTGTTTGAGAACCACGTTTAGTTGAATTTACCTTTGTGATTTTCATAATTTACTTAGTTTGGTACGGATGAACATCAATTTGAAAGAAGTTCATGTTATACCGACACTTAACTACTAATTTAAGGTGAAAACTTCATTTCTTCACCTATCTGAGTTGGAAAAAATCACCGTCCTAAACGAGAAGTTGGCCGGAAAAAAAGGGCATAAAAAGTCTATCCCTGTCGTTGATAGGGAAGGGGATAGGGACAGAGACAGGAAGATTCTTGGCCACGTTCCCTGCCCCGATCCCCCTATTTTAGTATTTTTTTTTTTTTTAAAGACTTGTTCTATGATGTAGACCCAGAAATGACATTTCGGTAAATATTTCAACCCTCAAACCCAAGCTAAAAGCCACCCCCCATTTACCAATCCCCCCCTTCTAAGGTACTGCAAAAAGAATTTACCAACCCAGACAAATAGCATCAAATGTCTCCTTCACCCCTACAACTCAGCTATACTAATTCTTGTAGCCACTGTTAGACAACTGCTCACGATTATCTACGACGCCCTATTGTCAGAATCTCCGCAGCAATGGAAGGTAGTGACATAACTGTGCATCATAGTCTTCGTCTTACTCTGCCGATCCTTCTTCACCACAAGACAGCGACAGCGTCGCCTAATGCAAAATCCCTAAGAACAAAAATTCTTGAGAATAAAGTCTGCTTCGACCAGATCCTCGTTTATTTTTTCTTTTTTTTGGATGCTTCTTTTGATTTTCGGAGTTCCAATATGTTGGGTTTCGTGGCCCAAAATCCAAGAATCGGCACGGTGGGACCGTGCTAGACGACACAGACTATCAAGCTGGAGGAGCGCAACGTCGAAGATGGGTAGAAAAACGGCACATGGCACGGTCGTGCCGTGCACTATTCGAGTGCGGGTTCGTCCTGGCGGCTAGGGTTTACTTTGGCGTGCAGTATACTTGGCGGCTATGGTACTTCTCTAGGGGTAAAAACCCTAGACTTCTAGGTCCTATAAAAGGAGGTCTTATCTAGGATCTAAAATAACCCCTGAATCCCCCTGAATCCCTAAACACATTGAGAGGTAGAGAGACTTTTGAGAGATTACAAGAGAGGTTGTAATTCTGCTGTAGGATCAAATCACTTGTTGTGATTGTGATCGTTTTGTGCTCTCCTTGCTCATATAGTGGATTGATTGTGCTTGTCGCCGTCCGTGGTTTTTTTTCCCGCATTGGGTTTCCACGTAAATCTTGTGTGTTATTACTTTGTTCTTGTGATCGTTCTTTAAGTTTCTGAATATATGTTTCATCCTATTGCTTCCGCTATTAGTTTACTCTAATTTCCTAACAAGTGGTATTAAGAGCTTTGGGTTTAGGATGTCTTCAATTATGAAAGTTGATATTCAGAAATTTGATGGGGAGATTAGTTTTAATCTCTGGAAGGTGCAGATGAGAGCAGTTCTCATCCAACATGGGTTATGGAAGGTTCTGCAAGGACCTCACGTGAAACCCGAGAGGATGATTGAAGAATAATGGGCAGCAGACCAGAAGAAGAGGCATGGATGGCTGCAGACGAGGAATGGGAAGAACTGGAGTTGAAGGCAGTTTTAGCCATTCAGTTGTGCATGGCACCACATGTCCTACAAGAGGTGTTCGATAAGACAACTGCGGTGGATCTGTGGACTCGGATGGAGGAACTCTACATGATGAAGAGTCTAGCCAACAAGATCCATTTGAAGGAAAGATTGTACACCTTTCGTATGGCTGAAGGTACCCCTGGTCAAAAACATCTGAAT
>NCQT01073795.1:1419-12188 GCA_002740465.1 Stenocereus thurberi
GAAAATTTGTAATTGTGCCTAGTTGAGATAGTTTAGTTTTGATTTTTGTCTCGTTTAAGTGTCGGTTCTAGTTCGTGAACGTTAGTTCAGTTTTATTTCTTTTCTCCTTTCCTAATTTGATAAGAGTACGAGTTAATTGGTAATCTAGTTTCATAATTCATCCCTAATGTAACACCCCTCAATTGCCAATTACTTGATTCATAGATAACCACAACAGAAGACTTAATGATGGAAGGCACTACCGCTGTCCTGATAAGTACAAGGCTCACTGAAACCATTCAATCTTGCAACTCATGCTCACAATCACAATATCTATTAAACTGAAACACTGTAAGTCCAAAGTCCATAATAGTTGAACTTCAGTATAATCGACTTAATCATATCATGTGTTAACTAGCACTCCATACTACACAAGTATATTGAATATAGACCCAACTTGACCTTGAGGTTCATCCCAACATTCATGCTATGCTGAATCCACTGCGAGCATCTGATGACTTCCAAAAGGGCTTGGGAAATGGAGAAATATGTGATACTTCATCACCTAAAATGGAAAACATGAAAACAATTCGAAGATGCGAGCTAAGACTCAGTACATGCATTCCTGTATTGTGAAATGAGCGTAGAAATGTTGTTGATAGGTACCCACCTTTGCAATTCATTTAGTTCACAATAGCAATGAAAATGCAAGTAACATAAGATTTAATTGCTCATTATTATCTGTAACTGAACCCCTTGATAGATATCATGATCCAACAACAGGTGCACACCTTCCAGGTCGATTGGGAACCCTAGCCTGACATCGCGACGTATCACTGATTGAAGGGTTGTGGCTGTACCACTGACGGGGTCACTAATTATGTGGTAAATTTTTGATTAAACTGATTCATTGGTATACTTATCAAATGATATTATAACTTGATAAAATGGTGCTGAATGTTAAAGACACAGGCAATGAGCGTACCTTAAGTCTTTAAAATAGATTCGAACTTGATAAATATGTTCCGAATTGATAAACTTATGCATAACGGGGAACGATAAATTAGGCGTCGACTCTGTTTCGCAAATGTAATTGTAGATATGCGTAGTCAGTAAATGATACTCACATAACCTGTAACCATGATAGAAATTCAGTAAGTAACTCACATAACTTGTAAGATAGGTTATGCTAAGATAACCCCAAAATTGAATAATTGAAAGTAATCTAATATAAAGTAAAATGAAAGTAAAATAAACGACAATAAGATAGATGAGATTAAAAAGGAAAAGGCCTTGATGGTTATAAATGGGTTGACAATAAGAGTAAATGATTCCTAGCAATATACCTTCATGATGGTTATAATGAAAGATTGATTTTTTTTTTTAAGCTCTGAAACGAACTGATGATATGGATTTAAGGCTAAGAGAGATGTATCTTGGCTCAAAATGGCATATATAACACTAACTTGATCCGATAAACACTGTTTCCTGCGTCATCACTCTCCTCGCTTCTCATATCTCATTCATAAGCCCAATAAACATAGCTTTTCACCCCACATGAGCCATTCGAAACCATAGAAGCTATTAAACTCATTAAAGTTGGTATTTTTCTTTGTAAAGTCCATAACTCATAAATATACTCTTACAATACATACTTGTCTTCCTTTTTCTCCATAATTGAGTTAAATGCTCTATTACACCCCATAACATTTATTTCCCCCCTTAAATGACCTTACTTGGCCCAAAATACACAAAATGAGTGCATGATCAATCTCACTCAATCCTTATTATTGCTCTTTACACGATTACTCAAAATGCTTTCAAAAATCGTCAAACTCAAAATACTCAACCAAATTCATGAAATCATGCAGGTAATTTGAAAATAATATGGACAATCTACAGTGAAATTTTTAGAATTTTCCTCCAAGTATACACAGCACGGAAATTGCAATAATAGCCCAATTTGCATCAAAGCAGGTCAGTTCACTTCAAAATTTATAACTTTCACCCTTGACCTCAAATGGAGACCTAAAATCCCAATATGAAAAGATTAAGAAGTCCCAAAAATTTTAGTTGTAACACAGAATATGATTCCCACAATAGGATTCGCAAACTGGGGCTATAGTTTTGGTTGAACCTGCATAGTTCTAGCAAAATAGCCATACCGTTTTCTGCAGAACTTGGATTAAGGGAATTCAAATGGTATTTGAAAGCTCAGGCACTGATATATCTACCCACAAAAAATCATAATTTTTATCTACGCCGATCATTGCCATTTTATTGGCAAAGTGTTTTTTATTTTCTGTCAGAGCACAGCCACACTATCGCTGTTTTGTCCTATCTTTTCACATAAATCCTCATCTAAAATCACTCCTTAAAATCATGTAACAAAGCTTTAGTCCTTCCCATCACTATATTAAGCCACAATGCTTAATTTCACTTCATAATCATATACATTGAAGATTCATTTCTCAATCAAATATACACAAATAACATGCTTGCCATTAAAGGAGAACTAAACCTTGCAATATCATTAGAACCCTAGTTTATGACCAAGTTGAACTTACCTTTAAATCATTCCAAATTGCCAAAAACACCATCATAATCATCAATATGACTAAAGATTACAAAATCATATACAAAACAATCCAAATCCATCACTTGACTTAAGCTAACATGATCATGGCAAACCCCTAAATCCTAGCATGCTTCAAGCTCAATCCACAATTAAAAACATCAAAATAACTCTTGTTTCCTTCCAAAAACATGATCAAGACCCAAATCACAAAAACAAAAATCAAAATGAAAAGAATCCAAGTTGAGATCACTTACTTGGAGCTTAAAAAGAGAGAAAAAGAGGAGAGAAGATGAGTGTGTGTGGATTTTACTTGGTTAGAAATGAATCAACATGACTTGGCTAATATTTAACCTCCCATAAAGGAGATCTTTGGCTAACCATGGTTAAGTTTAAGGTTAGATTTAAATCATGGTTAACAATGCAAGCTTCTTGGGCTATGATTGGCCTATACGGTTTGGGCCTAGGAAGGGAAGTAAACCGTATGTGATTGAATTTTTGTAGCTCGAAATTAAATTTGTGCAAGGTTATTAAAAAAAATAAAAATAATCATAATAATAATAATAATAATAATAATAATAATAATTTCTTAAACCATAATTATCGAGGCCCATTATCGATTCACCCGATATTTAGTCAATCAACGAAACTTGAATTGCAAAATGGGACCCAAATAAAATATCCCCCAACCGGGTTGATTAAATGCGGTAAATGAAAGCAGAAAATTTAAATAACATAAGGTAATTCCGTAAATATATGAATTGAGTGTAACTAAATTAATAAACATGACTTTGTTAAACAAATAAGCATGAGTGACTAAATCAATAAACATGATTAATTAAATAAATAAATATGATTAATTAAATAAATAAATACGATTTAAATAAATAAATATGGGTTAGGGATGGGTTATTATAGTCTCCCCCCTTAAACAATTTCGTCCTTGAAACTTATAATTTTGATCATGTATGCAATGCCACCTCAAGTATGGATAGTTGGTTTTCACTGCTTCCCTCCAAAAGGTATGATTAGCCCAAAGTGCATAGCTGCTTAATCCTGTGGTCGAGTATCTAGATCTTTAGTGAATTCACTGGCTCGACTACTTTGGTTCAAAATTGATATTCTCTTCAAAAGAAAAACTTGTTACTGCAAAGGAGGTACTCTACTGTACTGGTTCTCTATCATGACTACTAATAAGTATAGAAACCATTGCATTTCCGAATAAGTACTCTGATGCTGACTCATAAAGCCCAATGTAACGAGGACTCAATTATCTCTGATATCCAGTCCCTTAACACCCTTGACTAGAGAAGCCCTTTGAAATACTTCATATCTTATCTGAACTTTGATTGTCTCCTTCTTTAGTCAAAATGACCATATGACTCTTGTGTAGTCCTTGTGGTCACCTTAGCATGTACTTGAACTGTCCCATTATTCTCGATGCTTCTTCTAGCTTACTCTAATACCCCTAGACATTGTTTGAGATTATGCCCTCATCAAAATGTCCTCACCTGATGTTCTGAATGCACCACATGATCTTTCCTCATTAGACTAGCCTAAGATCTACTCTAAGTCTAAATTACACGCTAGAATAAATATGGTCAGAGATGAAAATGATGGAATTGGTAGTTAAGTGAGTCATTAGGAGTAAAAGAAATAAACAATGAGACCAGAAAAGATTTATAAAGGAGGGATTAACATGGGGTGGTTAGAATAAAGATAACCATAGGTGTATCATGAATTCTGAAATATAATGCCATAAGAATTGTGAATTATAAATATGGATCATAAAGGGTCCAATAAATAATCAATCAAGGAGAAAGATGGCGCAGTTATACTTGGGTTCAACTGATGAATTGGAAATAAGATAAAAGCGACCAAGCTTCAACGACGTGACTTTATAGCCACAAGCAATAAGATAAGTGCAATAAATAGATAAGACTAGCAATATGCAATAAATAGATAGATAAATTGGATAAGCAAAGTGCAATAGGTAGACAAATAGATTCGACAAGCAAAGTATAATGGATAGATAAATGTATTGGACGAGTAAAGTGCCAATGGATAGATAAATAGATTAAGCAAGTTCCAATACGAGCATGCTTTTGCTCATATAAAGCCAATTCAAGTACAACAATAAGATTAAATAGAGAATGCGGAAGTTTATTTATCAGAATATAAGATATATGTGTGGGAATTGAAGTTCAAAACAAAGAGAGTAAGGGGATCATGACAATCGCAATCACCCACACCAGTGAAAGTTGAATTACGTAATGAATTCAGAACAAGTTATACGAGCTTATCATTATGAATAAATGAGATGTAAGGGAGATGTGTGAATCGGCTCTCAACAAATGAACTACAACTCATGATCATGAAATAAAGATGGTGAAGGTCGAGAACACTAGAATGTTGACAACCATATAAGGTCGAACAAAAATGTATTGCACATTTACAAAGACATGGAAGATCATGCTAATAGGAAATATCGGATTGAAATGCAAGGAAGATTAAACAATATTAGATAATATCAAGTTTCAAAGATGAGACAAGCAAACAATTTCAAGAATTACTATAAAAGGGCATTCTTGCAAAAGATAAACTGTGGTTGCATGGTTTAGGTGTGATATTTGGACCTCAAATCATTCCTGGAAAAGACTTCTGTTGTTGGCAGTTAATCCTATAAATCATTTATTCAATGTAGAAGGCACTTGTTTTTGATAGTGATCTTGTTCAACTCTCTGTACGCAGTATACAACCATAAGGTTCTGCCTTCCTTCTTTATACATATAAAACTAAGGTTTCTCACGGTGACAAACTTGGTCAAATAACTCCCTTCTATAACAACTTATCTTAGTAAATCTTTAGTTACTTGAACTCTACTGGGGGTTATATGATAGGGGCTCTGAAAATAGATTGAGTACCTAGAACTAGGTTGATCTGAAAATCAATGTTTCTTAGAGAAAAATAGTCCTAAATATCCTCATATGAAACATCTCTAAATTCACAAATTGTAATTATGGATATGCATGTACTGAGTGTGGTTAGCATATCACTAGTACTTAATGCATTATCGATACGATATTTCACTTGCTTGCACACTGTAATTAGGGCAGGAATAGGGTTTTTCTTCCCTTAGTCTACAGAAACACACGTCTAGCCTTTCCTCATTTCTCAAACTAGCCTTAAGATCTTTATAAGTCATCTTCTATAAGTACACAATCAGTTTATCCCCATAATGATAACAAAGGATGCCAATCAAATTGGATTGAATGCCCAATGAATATGGTTTCAGCAATACTAATAAATGCACATTTATAAAAGCACTACCTACTGGTCTTAGTAAATTTAGAAGACAGGGGGCGATCTAAAGTATAAAGAGATGTAACTACACCATGGACTCTTGCAATGATATTTCTTTATTGGTTATAAAGGACCAGCATGTAAGCTGAATGAATGAAAAGATGAAAATTCGTAATGAAAGAGGTAAGGCATATAAATAACCTGCATATACAAGACATGCAGTTTATTGATGATGGTCATGATACTAAAGTAAATAAATGTTGTTATGAAGTTGAGAGGAAGTATTAAGTACTGAAGGTGAAGAAATCTAATAGATCACCAAAGAGGCATTTGAAAAGTCATACGGTACCCGTACGTGAGTAAATTGATGAAGATGAGGGTCAACACCACCAGAAGGAAATTTTACTCATCTGGTGTTTGAAAGGCCAATACATCAAGATGAAGGTGTCAGTCTTATGAATGAATATGATAGCATCCATCAATAACACATTCTGCAGTAAATGGAAGTCTTGAGTAGGCATATAAACTTTGAAACTGCTTGTCGATGGAAATAGCATAAATCGTTGTTTATCATTATTAAGATAGGCTATACTACTAAAGAAAGGATTGCCAAAATAACTTAAGTGACAACATACACTCACGGCCATAGAGTAGTATGCCAACATTACGTTACTATGCTATAGAAACACGAACAATATGGATCCATTTAATTGCTAAAAAGGCGCTCAATGACTGGGTCTGAAGCAACCAAAGGCTTTGCAAGCAATAAATGAATAGTTCTCAAATAGAAGCAAGGAGATAAAGTAGGTGACAGTAAAAATATGAACATAGTGATGACTAAACTATAAGTAGGATGGGTCAAATATGCTTAGGAAGAACTGCAAATCACACAGTAACTCATGCCGAGGGTTACTATAGGCTCCATTATGGAGATAGAGAATTAAATGATTATGATTGTCAGGGTTTGAGTTGCCTATAAGAAAGGTTGCTCAGATGTGTTTAAAGGACTCCCCACATACCACATATGAGATTTTTCATAAACACTCCATTACAAATCAAGAGAGTTTAGTGGCAAACAAATGATGGCTCTGAACAATTCAAGATAACTAGGGCAGAAATAAGTCAATGACAGGAAGTAATGGAAGCATTGTGATGTAAGGTCTTAGTGTCAAGACTAGATAATTTCTATACATGGCAGCTTAATTTTACTTGTACCACCTATATAATGCCAAGTAGCATACCATACGGCACTAATTGTTATCACCATACATAAGCACTCATTATAATGTGCATCTCATACTGGTTCACCTCAAAGATATTGCCCCACAAGGCATTTTTCTCATCTAGAGGTTACATCTAACTTGACACTGTATTAATCCCTTAAGAAGTTGCAAATGGCATCCCCACATCGGGTTTCAACCATCACTGTACTTAAGATCAAGTATATTAAGACACCTCAATAAAACTCTTAAACCATGGGGTAAAACAAACAGGAGTTTTGCCTAAAAACAAACTAAAACCCAGCTTAAAGCCTTACAATAGATACCTAAAACGGAGAGAAACAATTCAATAGCAAACGACTACACGTTAGAGTTCATAACTCAATGGGTCACACACCCAGAGTACACGATTGCAAAAGTTTAAACCAATGAAAGAAATAAAACATATAATACAACTTCCAGATAAATGAGACCATGCCTCACTAATAGGTGACCCAAATGGTTCCACACTCCACTTTGCTAATGCTCGAATCTCAGGATATTATCAAACGATTAAGTCACCCAAATGGAAATGGTTTCTCTATATATGCCCATATATATGAACTTATAGTCAATAGCTCATTTAACTGGTCCAACATAACTCATAAACACTTGATAGCTCACAATGGATAAAAACTTAGCTCTAATAACAAATCTGTTACGCCCTCAAATTGCTAATTACTTTATTCATAGATAACCACAGCAGAAGACTTAATGATGAAAAGTGCTACCGCCGTCCTGATAAGGACAAGACTCGCTAAAACCATTTAGTCTTGTAACTCATGTTCACAATCACAATATCTATTAAACTGAAACACTTCAAGTCCAAAGTCCATAATAGTTCAACTTCAGTACAATCGACTTAATTGTACCATGTGCTAACTAGCACTCCACACTACACAAGTATATTGAATATAGATTCAACTTGACCTTGGGGTTGATTCCAACATTCATGCTATGAAAGGGCTCGCTAAATGGAGAAACATGTGATACTTCATCACCTAAAATAGAAAACATGAAAATAATTTGAAGATGTGAGCTAAAACTCAGTACATGCGTTCCTATATTGTAAAATGAGTATAGAAACACTGTTGATGGGTACCTGCATTTGCAATTCATTTAGTTCGCAATAGAAATGAAAATATAAGTAACAGAAAACTAAATTGTTCATTATCTGTAAGTGAACCACTTGATAGATATGGCGATCCATTAATAGGTGCACACCTGCCAAGTCGATCGGGAGCCTTAGCCTAACATCGCGACGTATCACTGATTGAAGGGTCGTTGCCCTACCACTGACGGGGTCACTAATTATGTGGTACATCTCTTATTAAACTGATTCATTGTTTTACTTACCAAATGATATTATAACTGAATAAAATGGTACTGAATCTTAAAGATACAGGTAATGAACATACCTTGAGTCTTTAAAATGGATTCGGACTAAATAAATATGTTTCGAACTGATAAAACTTATGCATAATGGGGAACGATAAATTAGGCCTCGACTCTATTTCACAAATGTAATTGTGGATATGTGTAATTAGTAAATGATACTCACATAACTTATAACTGTGATAGAAATTCTATAAGTAACTCACATAACTTGTAAGATAGGTTATGCTATGATAACACCAAAACTAGATAACTGAAAGTAATTAATCTAATATAAAGTTAAATGAAAGCAAAATAAACGACAATAAGATACAACAACACCACCACCACCCAATGTGGATCCCGCTTTCACTGGGTCTGGGGAGATCCAGCTGTAGGCAACCTTACCTCTACCAGCATTTCTACCCGTAGAGAGGCCGATTCCAAGAGACCAACAAAAAAAAAAAAACGACAATAAGATAGATGAGATTAAAAAGGAAAAGGCCTTGATGGTTATAAATGGGTTGACAACAAGAGTAAATGGTTCTTGGCAATAGGCCTTCATGAGGGTTATAATGAAAGATTGATTTTTTTTTTTTTTTTTGACAGCTCTGAAACGAACGGATAATATGGATTTAAGGCCACGAGAGATATATCTTAGTTCAAAATGGCATATTTAACACTAACATGATCTGATAAACATAGTTTCCGGAATCATTACTCTCGCTGCTTCTCATATTCCGTTCATAAGCCCAATAAACGTAGTTTTCCACCCCAAATGAGTCATTGAAAACCGTAGAAGCTATTAAACTCATTAAACTTGGTATTTGTAAAGTCCATAACTCATAAATATACTACCACAATACATACGTGTCTTTCTTTCTCTCCGTAATTGAGTTAAATGCCCTATTAAACCCTATAACATTTGTTTCCCCCCTTAAATGACCGTACTTAGCCCAAAATACACAAAATGAGTGTATGATCAATCTCACTCAATCTTTATTATTACTCTTTACAAATTACTTAAAATACTTCAAAAAATACCAAACTCAAAATACCCAACCAAAATTTATGAAATCATACAAAAAATTTGAAAATAATATGGACAATCTACAGTACAATTTTTAGAATTTTTCGCGAAGTATACGCTGCACAAAAATTACAATAACAGCCCAATTTGCATCAAAGCAGGTCAGTTCAGTTTAAAAATTTACAACTTTCACCCTTGACCTCGAATGGAGATCTAAAACCCCAATATGGAAAGATTAAGAAGTCTCAAAAAATTTCATTTACAACATAAAATATGATTCCCACAATTGGATTCCCAAAATGGGCTAGAACATAAGTGTGTCAGTTTTGATTGAACCTGCGCAGTTCTAGCAAAATAGCAATAACGTTTTTCACAGAACTTAGATTAAGGAGATTCAAAAGGTATTTGAAAGCTAACTCATGGCTATATCTACCCACAAAAAATCATAATTTTTAAGTAAGCCGATCATTGCCACCTTATTGGCAAAGCGTCCCCTGTTTTCTGTCAGTTCATAGCCAGATTGTCACTGTTTTCTCCTTTCTTTTCACAAAAATTCTCATCTAAAATCACTCCTTAAAGTCATTTAACAAGGCTTTGGTCCTTCTCATCACCATATTAAGCCCTAATACTCAATTTTACTTGATAATCATATACATCAAATATTCATTTCTCAATCAAATATACACAAATAACATGCTTGCTATTAAAGGGGAGCTAAACCTTGCAATATCATTAGAACCCTCGTTTATGGCCAACTTAAACTCACCTTCACCTCATTCCAAATCACCAAAAACACCATCATAATTATCAATAAGACTAAAGATTACTAAATCATATACAAAACAATCCAAATCCATCACTTGACTTAAGCTAACATAATCATGGCAAACCCTTAAACCCGAGCAAGCTTCAAGCTCAATCCACAATTAAAAACATCAAAATAACACTTGTTTCCTTCCAAAGAATATGATCAATGCCCAAATCACAAAAGCAAAAATCAAAATGAAAAGAATCCAAGTTGAGATTACTTACTTACAGCTTAAAAAGACAGAGAAAGAGGAGAGAAGATGAGTGTGTGTGGGTTTTACTTGATTAGAAATGAATCAACGTAGCTTGGCTAATATTTAACCTCCCATAAAGGAGATTTTTTCCTAATTATGATTAAGTTTAAGGTTAGCTTTAAATCATGGTTAACAATGCAAGCTTCTTAGGCTATGATTGGCCTATACGGTTTGGGCCCGGGAACGTA
>NCQT01073896.1:1923-13347 GCA_002740465.1 Stenocereus thurberi
CAATCACCTTCAGTTCACATAACATTGTTCCTTCAGTTAAAAAAAAAAACAGGTAGTTCTTATTTAAGTTCCAAAAAATTCACGATTTCAGCAACGCGGGGAAAGGGTTAGGGCATGATTGTTACCTGCATACCGTACAATTTACGGGCTCAGTTACTTAAATAACGTTTACTGTGCACCCTGGGCCCACACACAACCCATAGTTAGTCGAAAATCAGAAAAGGGTATCCCTGGCCCTCCCACGACTTTTATAAGAAAATTTCTAGATTTTAGATTATCCCAACCTTAACCTAAGTTAAGGTTTAGACTGGCCAGATTCTGGGTTCTACGTCCAGTGACCATAACTTCTGTTTCTGATATCCAATTTCAGTGTTCTAAGTGAATCCCGAAACCTTAGGTCGTCTGCTACCTTTTTTATGTTTAGGGTTTGGCCCGGTTTTGCCCTGAACTGGGATGTATTTTTATTTCTTTTTGAAGTATCAGTGACTGTCTTCCCCCGTGGTGGTCCCGAAAAAAATTTATTACAACCCGGACTACACTACTCCAAACGGCCTAATTCCAAAACAGGGTTGTTCAATGCATCCAGGGGTTCTTGCCAATAACTTCCATGATTTTTGGCAACCAAATTTAACCTAGGGATTTTTCCAAAGTCGAGGATGAAGCAGCCCCAGACCCTGCCTTCCAGAATCTGTCTGGATTTTTAGCCTAAATTCCTGACCTCATAACGTTTTCTCCCGACCTCCAAAAATCAACCTATTGCCCAACTTAGAAACATAATTCTTCCTGCTAGAAGTTTCATGTTCAGAGTTTTTACGAATTCGCCTAGTAATTAGGTCTAAAAATTCAAAACCACAAACTATACCTGCAGCCCTGGTTTTGATAGTCCTCAGTATTTCGGCCATAACTCCTTCATTTTAACTTCGATTCATACAATTCGAAAACTCACTTAACTTTAACATCCTAACATACCTACCATAAAATTTTCAGAATTTTTGGATGACTAGATTAATTATACCGAATCTTCAAAGCTAGGGTAAAAACTGCACCTAATCTGTCCAGTTCACCCTTCCACTTTAGGGTCAGTTTTCGCATGTATTGGGTCTCCAAAAATTCAAACTTCCCCATTAGCAACCCCTAGACCCCCGTCCAGACCCAGGCATGCCAAAAGAACCCAGCTTTTATGAAATAATAAAAAAAAATAATACGCCATCAAATCGATGTTACGAATTACCTTGGCCGAAATCGGATCTAACTCAAGGAGAGTTCCTCATTCGCTCAAGTTTAATGCCGAGAGTGCTGAGAAATACAAGGAATTTAAATCAAAATCTTTATTCTCAATGAAGTATGAAAATCGTAAAGAAAATAAGGATACAAGAATGGATTTTCGATACATGGGATGCATGAATCTCAAGCATCGCTTTACTTTGTTCTTCTTCCTTACCAAGACAAAAAGGAGGAGGTGAACCATGGATTGGCGGCACTAGGGCGACGCGGTGGTGCAAGGCGGGGGAGTAGAGAGAGAGTGAGAGAGAGACGACTAGAGAGAGAGGGGCGGCTAAAGAGAGAGGGCGTGAGGGAGACTGGGGGAATGGGGGAAAAAGAAGGGCTAGGGTTTTGGAAAAAAGGGGGGAAAGTTTTTTTTTTTTCCCAGACAAAACAAGGGGCCGGCTACCCATCCTCTTTTTTTTTTTTGAAAGCTAATAATGATGGTAGTAGTAGTAATAATAATAATAATAATAATAATAATAATGATAATAATAATAATAATGATAATAAGAAAGATCATCTTTGAAGTTTTATAGTAAGAGGCAAAAAGATTAATGTAAAATCAAGGATGGTAAATTTGTAGATTTAAAACTATCCAAGATGTTGAAAATTCATTAGAACTTCCAATACGTTGAAAATTTGATAATAGCCTAAACGAAATAAATTCTCCGAGGGCTCGTTTGGCATCAACTGGGGGTTGACTTAGGTCTAGATCGGTCTAACCTGAGCTTAATATTTCCAAATTAAATTTCTGGGATTTTACATACTACCCCACTTAGAAAAGTTTCGTTCGGGAAACTTCACTAGGTTACGACACACTGCCATTAGAAATGAGAATTTCTGGGGTTTTACAACTATCCTTGAAAAAGATTAAAAACTTGATTAGTGACTACGGTCCGAGATAAGAAACGAAACAAATCTGTACTGTACCTGATCTCAGGAAGGTGGGGTTGAGATTAGCAATCTTTGTAAACTGGAAGCTAAAGGAACATTGGAGTTCAGCGCCGATTAAGTTTAGGTAATGTATAATGGTCAAAACTCTCTAATTAAGTTTTAATTATTTTGCTAAGTATGATGGGCCGCTAATCATAGAAAATATAATATTTAAGATATAAGTAGTAGATTGTGATAACTAGTACCAGTAAAGTCATTATAAGAAGAAAAAATACTAAAAATAGTCATATTTAGATACTAGGGACTGATTTACAATTTTAAAAAGTTGAGATCAGAAATAGAAATATTTGTTACCCAAAAATTGATTACCCAAACCTGCAAGTTCGAGAAATATTTATCTAAAACAGTGGATTTCGAAAATTATTATACCAAATATTAGTGTACCAAAAAGTAAATTACTCCACTTTTGGTGGAGTCATAGTGATGAGGAAAGGAAAATCCATGGGATCAAGGGTAAGACGTTATGCAAGCAGAAAGTGATGGGAGGGATGGGATTCAGGGAAACTAAAGCGTTTAATGAAGCATTGCTGGCGAAACAGTTGTAGAGGTTGGTTAAGAATGGGACATTGCGTGTGGCTAGACTTCTCAAGGCAAGATATTACTAAAACTATAATATTCTAGATGCTTCACTAGGAGCTAATCCGAGTTATATGTAGCGTAGTATCTTAAGCGCTTGTGATTTAATTGAGAAGGGCTCTTGTAGGCTAGTTGGTGATGGGCGCTCATTGAATATTTGGAGATGTCGTTGGCTATCGAGACCCAGTTCTTTTCGTGCTATCACTTCTAAATCGGAGGCCTCTAATATGACGTTGGTAAGTGACTTGATTGATCCAGTACAGGGCCAATGGAGGGAAGATATTATCAGGCCGACCTTCCTTCCATGTGATGTTGGAATGATATTAAGCATCCCGCTTAGCCCTTCTTTGCTAAGGGATAAACTGGTATGACACTATGCTACGAATGGCTTATTCTCGGTCAGATATGCCTATCATCTAAGGATAAGTCGAAGAGTTATAGGTGGTGATGGTTCTTCTAGCAACAATGTTCATGTGTGGAAATGCTTATAGAGGTTAAATATTCCAGCCCATATCAAAGTCTTCGTATGGAGATCATGTTGTGGAATTTTACCAACACAAAGCAACATTGATGGGAGAATCCATTCTTTTGACTTGCGTTGTGTTATGTATGGCTGTAATATAAAGGCAAACGTCCACTCTCTTCTGTCGTGCCTGCTAGCAACTCAGATATGGGAGGCGTCGTCGTTTGAGCCACGACTGTGGAAGACGAGGGTCTGGACGATAAGGGACTGCTTAGAGTTGGCTATGGAAGTTTTGGGTATTTAGAGAAGTGGGTTTGTTTGTTGCCATAGTTTGGGAATGCTAGAACACGAGAAATTGGATTATTTTTCAAAAACTTGATCGTAAACCATCCAAGCTAGCAGAGAAGGTAGTAAGTTTTGTGAGAAGCTATCGTGACCTGAAGAATTGAATAGATGGAAGCAGCCACTAGACGCAGTGGAGGTCGCCACTTTTAAGGTCCTAAAAGATCAGTTTCGATGGTGGTAGAGTAAGGGAAGATGGCTAGGTCTGGGGTTTTATAATTCGGGATTATGATGTCAATGTCTGGATAGCTGGAGTTCATTAAGTGCCAAACTTTACGGGGGCCATAGTTGAAGCACGGGCTTGCTTAATGAGTCTTCAATTTCCTAATGCACATGGTTTGCTTCATGAAAGGGGATTGTCTTCCTCTGTTCTAGAAACTCCAGAATAATGTGATTGATGATAGTTCGTTGGGTTTTATCATTTGTGACTTCTTAAAGTTGGTCAAGCAGTTTGAATTTGTTTCTTTTAATTTCGCCAAGAGGGAGGGTAATAGGTCGGCACATGAGCTTGCTCCTGGGTAACCATGGAGCTATGATAGAAGAATATGAATTGACGATGTACTAGAGCGTATTCGAGCATCGAAAGAGTTGTATCCCTAAATTGATGAGAATTTAATATGATACCTCCCTTATTTTTTTTTTAAAAAAAAGAAACTCCCAAAAACCTTACCAATTGAGCAAACTAACACTCAATCTTAAAACAATCACTATAAAATCTACTTTCCTTGTAATTTCAATCCCCCTCAAAGTGTCATGATGACAATAACATTCAATTTGAATGTCCTTATATCTTAATTTAAAGTCTTTGTCTGTGGCACTGTTATTTAAAGTTTTCACTTTCGTTATTGATTTTTATACGTGATTTACTAGTATTAATAGTAAAATTTTCATTTAAAACATTGAGATGATTTGCAATAATAAGGTCTGCAAGTTCCTTCTCATTTCTTAGTGAGCCATCAAAACTAAATTTAACATGCTATATTGTAACTAAGGATGACAGTCGAATCCAAATTTAAAGTAAATTTAATCCAATTTGAGGTAAGATAATCTTTTTTCAAAAAGAAGTATGATTCAAATCACGTAAAAAAAATACATGAGTTTGAGTTGGATTGGATCGGTTTCAAGGGGTGATCATGTCTGATCCCTTTATATTTTTTCAAATAGTTAATTTCCAATGTGAAACCTAATAACGCTAATTGTACCTCCCTCTCCCCCCTGATGCATTAGTGGAACTCCTTTACCCCTTCTTTCTAGCCATCCTCAAGATCCCTGTCTCACCATCTATTTAGCTTCCTTTCATCTCTGATTAGCAAAATTGTTGGTAAGCTACCGCTATCGACTGAACATCGAAACTGTATTTCCTTCATACATCTTCTTTCTTGTATTGTGCGTCGTTACTCATTGTGTTTCCCTCTCCTTTGCTAATTGAAACGTTTTCTCTCTCCCCAGCTATTATTGATACTACCATTGCCTTAATGATAATCTCCCTAACCAATTCATTGTTTTAATTTATTTTCTGTGTAATATTTGTTGAATGTTCGGATATGAAATTCATTGTTCCACACATATCGCTTACCGACCTAAAACTGGCAACTGTTTTCAATAGCGTATGAGCATCATACAAAATGAGGGGAAAAAAGTTAAGAGCTTGATCTTATTTGAATCTAAGGAGACATCTGACTCCACCAAATCAGATTGGGATCAAATTTTTGAAGGAAAATTAATCGAATTCAGATTCTAATGAGCATACATCCAATCCAAGTTTGGTTCATTGCCTTCTTAATTATGACTCCATTTTAATTGTCATCCATATGAGTCTACAACCTTGACTCTAATCAGTAAATAGTCTTATAAATTACAAACAAAAAAATATATATACACATGCACTAGGAGTGAACTTCACATATTTTTCTAAAATATTTATGGTTAGAATGCTACCAATGCAAGTGTACTACAATCATCAAAATTACAATGTAATGACAAATATTGTATTACAACTAAAATTTTGTAGCAATTCTTTCAAGTCAAATTACAGGCTTGTTCTGTTTAATTAATGGTAAGTACTTATCGTCAGCATTCGACACAATTGAGCACAGTTAAACACAATTCAACCTCAATCAACACAATGCAGTACAATTCAACACAATTTACCACTTGTAAAATTCTTTAGTTTACATATGTGGCAATTTCCTCATGTCCTTGCTAGCGTTGTTGAACACCAACACGACATTTGGGATAACAAGCCCTATAAAGTCTAGGGATTTGGCTATGCTAATCTGATATCTCACCTTAGTTTTGGAAGTAGTAGGGACTAAGATTGATTCAGATCTTAATAATTCATATGGATGATAATAAGTACACTGAAGTCAATTTTATAGTTGTCTTAGTTAAATAACTATTTAGTTCTAAGGTAGAACACAAAGTAAAAAAAATGCAGGAAAAANGGATTGCAATGTATCATGAAGATTTGATAAGAATCATTTTGTACGGTGCAATTCCTTGTCCCTTTAACTAGAAAGGGCATATCGTGTCCTTTGTTCTTTCTATATTAAAAATCAAGCATTATTTTGAAGCTTTGGAAAGCTTGATGGAGCAAAATAATAACAACAGCAACAATAGCAGCAACAACAACGACGACAATAATAATAATAACTACTTGTAGTAAGAGAGCAAGCAACAAATTAAGTACTAAGTCAAGCACTAAAATTCGAGAGAGCCTTCACCAATTGGCTTAAAAAAGATGTAAAATTGGACAAATAGTTGAGAATAATGGTCATTGATGTAGAGAGAATTACAAAATGCCTATGGAAAAATAAAAAAATGCATAATACAACTTATAGCTTTAAAAGCGAAAATATAAGTGACCGTTCGCAATCTTACATAAATTTGACTCTTATTAAAATAGAATTTCAATGGAGGGATTACTTAAAAATAAATAGAATTTGTGGGTTCATGGAGAAAAAAAAAAAAAGGCATGAAACACTCTCATGTTTAAAAAAAGGAAAAAAGAAAGGCTCTCATAGTGGTGGTGTACAAAAAAGATAAGACCATTAAAGGCCGTATTCGGCAACAGTGTTTTGAATAGTATTTAGTGTTTTGACCAAGTCAATTCGGTAATCTAGTATTTTTACTAGTATTTTAAGTAGCATTTAGTATTTTAAGCAGAATTGTTGAAAAGCTAATAGTATTAGCTTTTGGCATTTAAAAGTAGCGTTTTCTATTTTTTGACCAAAAAATATCCTTTTGAAATTTTATCCTGAAAATTATCTATATCCCTTTATGTTTATTTACATTAATCAGTTAACCCAACAGTTAAATTTATCGAACACATTTGTTTTAACTGTCCATCTAAACACCTATCATCTAATAGCTAAATTAGAAATGTTATCCGATATCTGAACAATTATCTGTTACCTGAACTGCTATCCATTATCCAGACAACTAATTTTACCGAACATGCGAAAGTGTTAGTTGAGTCAATCCGCTTCTTGCTACAGATCAAGTAATATTGTTGTAATTCGTGACAAAAACTCGTTCTTGACGAGCATTTAGTTCTATATGTGCAAAGATATAATGGAGCTCAACTGAATGACAAATGAAGAGTAC
Source organism: Stenocereus thurberi (assembly GCA_002740465.1). Lineage (NCBI taxonomy): Eukaryota > Viridiplantae > Streptophyta > Magnoliopsida > Caryophyllales > Cactaceae > Stenocereus > Stenocereus thurberi. Next base: position 9,131 of record NCQT01073896.1, read on the forward strand.
TAAACTATAAATAAATTAAGGAATGGATGTGGATTAAGATGGTTTTAAATGACAAGTATTGGACATACATAGCACCTTAACTATAAGACAAAAATAAGTATTAGAATGTGAATTAATAAATCTCTTCAATTGATTTTGATGAATCATCTTCTTCTTTAGAAAAGACTTTGCACTAATAGAGAATTGTTATTTGTCAACAAAAAAAGCTTTACCAATAGAAAGAAAATTGAGTTTGAATCAGCAATTACGAGTAAATTGAAAATATATTTTAATAAAGATTGGAATGTATATAGTGCAAATACCATGAGACTTTAGAATGTACACTTAGCCAAAAATTTGAGGAGTCTATGTAATATTTAAGTACAGGTGGTTTTTAACGACAATGTGCAAATTTAAAAAGAAGAATTGAGGCGGTCAAGATTACAAGTTTACAACCAAATACAAGGATAAGTGTTTGGGTTAAAATATGATTTAACAACCCAATGCAAGCAAAAAACTGCTCCGAGGTATCCCACTTTTTGTGGAAATAATTTTAGGGAACTAGGTTATTAGAATGTATTATAAGGTACACAGCAATGTTAGATAATTATTAAAAGGGTGCTTCTGGTGACAAATATGTAAATCCGAATGAGCTTTTATTGTATGACATAAATGCCCTTATCAAACCCCGCGAAGTGTAAGCAAGTGGCTTAATTAACCTAAACTGGAAACCTAAAGACCATCAAAATCAACTTATCCCCCCTCTCTCTCTCTCCCCCTCTCTTCTTCAACCCCATATACCATCTCCCCTTCAAATATGAAAAACCTAGACTGAAAATCTAAAGAACATCATTCAATGAAGAAGGAACAAGTGAGGAGTTCGATAATCTGCGATTAGAAGGTAAGTATCGGAGGTTTCTGCAATGATAAATAGTGTTAGAAACCCTTTTTTTGTAGTCTGACGGTGTTGTTACTATGATTATCTTCAAATACTTGTTTTTGTTTTCACCAAACATGGAGAATGTGGGTTGTTAGAAGTCGATTGTTGTAATTGTAAGTCATGTAATGAGAATAAGTCATGTAATGAGAATTTTAGTTAGTAATTTGAAACCTTGGGCTTGTTGGGGTAGGGTTTATGAAATTCGTTGGTCATGAAATTATAAATAATAAGTTAGGGTTTAGTTTATGCTAATTGCCGTGCTGACTGTGTTAAATAAGTAATGGGTGGGCATTTAATCAGTCTGTTTTGATGTGAATTTTTGTTTCAAATAAGTAGTTCTTGCTCTGTCTTCTGTGCTCTGTATTCTTATATATGCAAAGTTAATGATTGCAATGGATGCTGTTAGATTCATGTCCTATATTTAAATAAGTTGTTGTGGTTGATTGTGTGGTAGTTGAGTGTAGCTGACCTGATTATGACACATTACCATTTGCTTAACGGGGATATAGATGTTTGGTAGTTCATTATAAGGATAGAGCAATTTCAGTTTAGGATATTGTTACTGATAAGCATCAAAGTATTGGCCTATTTAGGGATGCGAGGTTTTTAGCTAGGGAAAATGGAGTGAAGTTACCTAAATCTTGATTTTAGATGGCATCCTCCTAGTAGAGAAAATTAGAGGTGGTCACTTAGCACAAATGGTGGCTGGTTAGCACAAATGGTGGCTAGGTTAGGTTGGCTGGTCACTGAGGGGAAATGAAAAAGAGTGTTATCATCCCTTTGTACATTGTAGAGCTACTTGAGCCAAACAGTTTGCAGAAAATAGTTGAAAGTCTGGACAAGTTAAATGAAGCCAAACAGAGAGTCCAAACCCAAACCCAAGCCCAAGCCCAAGCCCAAGCCTGTAACGCGCCAACTTAATTACCTTCTAAATACCTTTATTAATAAGCATTATGAGTCAGCAAAATGCGCAATCAAGTTAGGGCATTACCATCGTCTCCTATGGACAAGGCTGTAAATAAAGAAATAGAGTCAACCAAGTAAGTAGCATCCACTAGTTACAATATTTTCATCAAATAGTTTGAGATTGTTATTAAACATTCTAAGGGAGGTACCACTTAACAATTTAATCACATCTAAAATGGATTTACATTTCATTTAGGCTTCACAAGTGCCCAAAACACAAGTCATTTCCCAAGCCCACAAAATTATTTGCTAGGATAGAGAGTTAGCATTCATTATTGTAGCCCACTTCTCCTGGTCCTTAGTCTTTGTAGGTTCCTGCTTAACCGTAAGTTGCTACTTCTTTCCCGAAATAGTTTGAAAACACCAAACAATAGAAAAATGAGCTATGACTCAATTCATTACCCTTGTACAGTTAAATAACTTTCTGTAAGGAGTCTGTGAGTGTGCACGCAATGTTGAAATTATGCTTTGTTAATATCTTTTTGAGAAGCATTATACTCAACTAATTGATTGTTAAATTATTCCTCAGCCTCGACTAGGACCCAAATATATGAACATCAAAGATGGCATCAATAAACAATGAATTATGAATTTCACGTTTAACGGGAAGGGCCAAACTATGAATTTCGCTAGCAAATACTATGAACTATGAACAATGAACATTGCACATTGAACAATGGACATGAATTGAGTCCTAAAGGTTCCAATGGCTGATTAAATGTCAACTTTAGTAAATGTAAATTTAAAATGCCTTTGAAGGGTGCAAGCAGTAGCATACGTGTAGAAATCAAATATTGTCTTTTAAACCTCAGTTTACAGTCGTTCTTTCTATAAGACTTCAATTCAAGTTATGTGTTCAAGAGAATTCACTACTATGAATCTTTATTCTATAATAATAATAATATATTTTCAATTACCAAAATCTTATAAACTAATAGACTAATATTGTAAATTTCGTTCAGGAAACGTCTCAAGAGACTTTTCCTCTCTCTTTACTATCATTCGCTTAATCAAACAAATACTAAAGTTCTCCTTTACTAGGTAATTATGTCATTGTTCAATCATTTCCCCTTCGATGTACTTTTAGCTCTATACACATAAGAATTGCTTTAACCAAATTGGTTAGCAACTCTTATAGCCCTTTGCAATTTCATTTGCCCTTAAAACCCCAAGTACCCATGTTACACACCTTCCTCCCACACTTATGCTTTCAGCTTACTCATTTTCCTCTCATTATCGAGGTTGTTTCATCTATATACATCAATATCGAACTTGTCATTTTAAGCTTAAACAAAAGGTCAAACAATTCAATCAACACCCATTGATTACTTGAATTAGCTATCCATGAACTCAAATGCTTCATGAACCTCTTAACTAGACATGTAGACCAACTTGATTCATTTTTAAACCTCCAACTTCTCAGTAAACCTTGACTTGAACGGTTAACTATAAATATTCTTTCACTAGAACCCTACTCATTCACTAGCTAACGTCACTCCTATTTCTAGGCATAAATCCCTAATTTTTATGCTTTGTTCAAATTAACAAAGGACCCAACTCGGCGACAGGTGTCGGAATAGGGCTGGCCGAAATAGATTGGATGGAGGAGGCATGGCACGACTGAGTGGTGACGGCAGAGGCTTTGTGTGGTGGTGGCGGTTCGACAATGGCACCGAAGCCAGCGTCGCCTGGCCAGAGCAACAGGGAACCGGGGGCCTGGCAGCAAGAGAGGCTAGCGGGAAAGCAGAGGGGGTTTTATTTATTTATTTTTTTTGAGTTTAATTTGCTTCTAGTAAAATTCATACACTATCCTTTATTCTAGCTTCTAAAAGTTAAAAAAAAAACTTACCTCTTTCTTTAGTCAAATCTAATTAATTGGAACATATCCAATTTTTTTTCTTTCCACTTGGCCTAAAATTGGCCATACATTTGGTCATCAATAATTCGCTCCTTTCCTTTCCTTAGTTATTAAGACATTATTCTGGCTCGGTAAATTCTCAACCTCGCTCAAATACTTTAGGTGCATATTCATAAGGAACTTTATACTTTTGCATAATTATCCGATATTTCATAAACCTGGAATAAAATTTGCAATATCATAATTCTTTAAATCAAGTGTTACTTTATTTGATAATAGAAAAATGCAAGGCTCACTACTCCAGTTAATCTTAACCATATGACTACTGTAAGAATTAAAGCTAATTAAGCATGATTGAGTGACAGGGTATTACAAAGCCTAATGTGACACTCAGCTTGTATTTAATGAAGTTAGGACACAGGCTGACAATTTGATAGTTACCCCTTTTGCTAAGGATTCTAAGTAGAAACTCTT
>NCQT01073910.1:2654-15378 GCA_002740465.1 Stenocereus thurberi
ACGGTCAAACCCGGCAACCCGTTTAGCTAAATCACTTTCCCATATGATAAATCTCCAAATAGAGAACTTACAAACACAAAAGAACCTATTCCAATCCAACATGAGCTCAATCCTAGAGGACAAAAGTGACACCCCCATATCATCCCCCAAGGAAGACATCTCTGAAAAATGGCGCGAAATTCATGGCATTAACGATTGGGACACCCTTTTGGACCCGCTCCATCCTTGGCTGAGGAGAGAGCTGGTCAAGTATGGGGAGTTTGCCCAAGCAACTTATGATGCATTCGATTTTGATTCGTACTCCGAGTACTGTGGGAGTTGTAGGTTCAATCGAAACAAGTTATTTGAAAAGCTCGGCTTGACTAGACATGGGTACAATGTTACAAAGTACATTTATGCCATGTCTCACATAGAATTCCCTAGGTGGCTGCAGAAATCTCAACTGAGTGAGACATGGAGCAAGCACTCAAATTGGATGGGGTTTATCGCGGTGAGCAATGATGAAGAAACAAAGCGCATCGGTAGGAGGGACATTGTTGTATCATGGAGAGGGACGGTGTCAGCCTCAGAGTGGTACGAGGAATTTAAGAGCGATTTAGAGAACTTTGGACATGGAGATCGCGCCAAAGTGGAACAAGGCTTCCTTAGCTTATACACATCAAAATGTGCCTCAACTAGGTACAACAAGTCAAGTGCTTCAGAGCAAGTCATGCATGAGATAGGAAAACTCATGCACTTCTACAGGAGAAGAGGTGAAGAGGTCAGTCTAACCATAACAGGACACAGCCTAGGAGGTGCCCTGGCCCTTCTAAATTCACATGAAGCCGCGGCCAATTTTCCAAACCTCCCCATTAGTGTCATCTCCTTTGGAGCCCCTAGGGTGGGTAACCCCGGGTTCAGAGACGAACTTAATGAGATGGGTGTCAACATATTGAGGGTGATCATTAAACAAGATGTAATTCCATGGATGCCCGGTACAATATTCAACGAGACCTTGCAAAATTTCGATGAGATCACTGGGACATTGGAGTGGGTTTACACCCATGTTGGGGCAGAGTTGAAGCTCGATGCAACAGCTTCACCTTATTTGAAGAAGGGTTTGCAGTTGCTAGGGTACCACATGCTTGAGACACACCTTCACTTGTTGGATGGATTCGAGAGCTCTTCGAAACCCTTTAGGCCAAATGCGAAAAGGGATATTGCTTTGGTAAACAAAGACTGTGATATGCTGATTAATGAGCTGAGAATACCCCCAAGATGGTACCAAGTTGCTAACAAAGGGCTGGTTCAGAATGCTCATGGGAGATGGGTTAAACCCAAAAGGGACCCAGAAGACATACCTTCCCCTACAGGGGAAGCATATGACAGTGATTTAGGAGTTGAGAATATGTATGAATGCCCGAACGAATCGGAAAAATGTAAATGAGTTATTAAGAATGGATCTTTGAGGAAATGCATATATTTTTATTCTCATAATACATGAGTTTTACATGTAAGCATTTTCCGATGCATGACGCTAGCACCACTGAACTCAATCACCAGAAATCAGACTCAGAAAACTTGGATTATGTCTTATTGGTTTATGTTTACATTGATGGAAATTTCAAGCTGGGTGGTTTCAAGTTCGAATCTATGATCAATTAGTACAATGTTTGTCTTAGAAATACAACTAATATTGGTAAGGTTAATTTTGGGGTGAACTTATTTTGATCTGGATATATAGAGGTGTCCTGGGATTCTGGGTTAAAGATGTTGCTGACCAAGAAAATTATGCATCATATGAAGTTAAATAAAATTTCTGGAATTTCTCTTGCTATATAAGATTGGCCCCCTTCGATCACAGCATGATTGAACAAAGACGCAATATCCTCTTTGCAAGAGAAAGCAATTAGCACTGAACCAGCCACTTTGATAATTTGATTGATAACAAAAGTTGAACCAATTTCTTAACATGATTCCACAAATCCAATTCCATCAGATTGAAATACAATCAGATCACTGATCAGCCCGAAATCCCAGGGGGAGGGGGGGAAGGAAATATAGATATTTAAATGCATAAGTGTGATTAAAGTTTTGACCCAAAAAAGGATCTTATAATAAAATCTAATTTGACTACCAAGGAAAAAAATTATACAAACACAATAAATCAAGACCAAATCCAAGTAATCCAGCTCCCTTTTGACTCCCCATGGAATTCACACCCCGTATTATGACACAGTTGAGCTGATACCATACAAGATGATCCATTTTCGGTCATTAAGAATCTCCAATGAATCAAAGATGCATGAATCAAAGAAGTTTACGGGCCGCAATGATGAACAATGAATCTGTCCTCCTCCCCAGTCAGAAGATATCCAAGACCTCCAGGAGGAAACCGTTGCACTGAGGGCAATACCCTTTTTGAACGTCGAGCTCCCTTGAGCACAGCCTACAAAATGTATGCCCACAACCTTTGAAAGCAGAAGCTCTATGCTTCACATTACACACACAACACGAGTATTCCTCTCCTTTCCCAGTATCATGTTCCTCCTCTTCCTCCTCTTCCTCCTCTTCCTCGTAGTCAAGTTCCTCATCATCGAGCCTGTATGTGGGGCCACTTATGCCAGCCTGGCGATCAGTCTCCTCCAACAAGTCCATCAATGACATCCTCATTGGTTGGCCATCCCCTGTAGCTGAATGAGGCTCCTCTTCCTCGTCCTCCTCTTCGTCTTCCTCATTGCCATCAGCTGTTGGTTCCACTTTTTTCTCATCCATACTCCCCTCAACCAGCTCCCTTGACAACCTCCTCCTTGTCTCCTCCCTCTCAGCTGCCACAGCTGCTGAGAGCCTGAAACTACCCCCGCTCCTAGGGGACCCACCACTAGTAATCTCCCTCAGTGCCAGGTCATCAGCTGGGACAGTCTCCACCCCACGAAGGGAATTGCTTTTGTAGGAACTCTTCATGACTACTGCCAGATTTGTAGATGTCAAGGACCTTCTTGAACTGAATNTCCAATTTGACTTAGGGACGAGTGATGACCTTGCAAAATATTTGGTATTCAGGTTCTGGTTCGGATTTTGATATGAAAAATGAGGAAGCTTGGGCCGCTTGAGCTTGTCACGTGACTTGAATGGCTTCCAGGATTTCTTGGAGGGTCTGTGTTTAAGGGCCTCCGCTTTGATAGCCTCAACTAATGAACGGAAGAATGCACTTTTAGAAGTCCGTGGCGGTTTCTGATCACTGTTGAGCACAGCACCAAGGGTCAGCCTCGATTGGGGTCGCTGGTTGCTGGGATTGTGGTTGTTATTGTTGACGGTTTTAAGGGTATCCCTAAGGTCATTAGTGAGGAAGAACTCGCGAAGAGTTGATGGTTGGGAGACAAGTCTCCAAGAAGTGATAGCAGCAGCAGTTGTAACGCCACCACCATCACTTTCCATTCAATCTGATTAACATTTTGAAACACAGGAAACATTACTAATTTCCCCAAGAAAATTCGATAACACTTGCACGTTGCATGATGAATATGTGATACAATGTGTTCTACAAAACAGACGAGGTGCAAACTGCAAAGAATGGCTCATGCAAGTTTACAGGACAAATAAATTTCAACTGATCACGTAATCGAAACTGTGACTAAGTTTCCAACGTTCAAAAGTTCGACATCTGATCACTTTCTTTTATTGTACCAACAATTTTTAGATCTTTACCTTTAAACATGATATCAATATCTGATTGTAGGATTCAGATTTTGAATGCAAGAAGAAAATTGGACCTACCATTGAATTTTCAGACGTTAGAGCCCTAAAAATAGTGTCAATGCAATCAAATATCATTTTCAAACCTTTCTTTCCCCTTTGAAAGTGTTTGTCTTTGGGATTAAATAAAAGGGGTTTTGAAAAGTCCATAACTTACGACATTTTGATTCAGAGTCTTGAAACAGAAATGATGAACATTAGTTTGCATAATTTTAGAAATATGATATGAAACAAATACTAAGACACAGTAGCTTTACATGGATTTAAATCTATAATTTTTAATGATAATAAACTCTATTAAAAGTAGTGCAGAAATTAATCACATTTTGCTAAAAAAGCCAACCCAAAAGTAACACAAAAACCCTAGATTTTCGCCATTGCAACTGAAATTACAACATCGACGAATACTTTACACAAACAAAATGCAGAAAATTCACAGGCTTAAAAAGTAGATTACATGAAAAATAGGAGAAAAACAGAGATGAACGAATTCGACTAGCGTCGGCGATAAATACCTTGATACGTCCGTTATGTTGAATTGAACAACACTTGATCGTGAATATTCTTCAAAAATATATCCTAGGGTTTTCGATTACGCAAATGAGAGAATCGAATTAAGGATAATAATATCTAAATTAAATTAAAATCAAATCTTTTCTTCATGACCGGAAAATTAAAGAAATTGCATGAATGACAGGTGAAATGAGATGCAGAACAGAGAGGAAAGGGGAGAAGGTGAGGTAAGAAAAGAAGCTAAAGCGTTGGATTTTCTCTCTCTTCGAAATCGTTTTTGTGCCTGTCGCTGTTATTATTGTGACGAGAGTAAGGATGAATGGCTGGCTGTTCGGAGGAGAGAGAAAAATAAGGGCGCGGATGCGGACCAAGTCAGTCTCCTCCCTGCTTGATTTCCTTCATTGGTGCTTGTGCGGTTGTGCCCCAAATATTTGGGACTTGCCAACTTCTTCTCCCCAACCCCAATTTGTGGTTGTGTTGTGGCCCATACAGGGGCTATGGGCCAGGCAATGAATTGGGTGCTTATTAGATTGAGTGAATTGGTCCATTTAAAATATGATTAATAAAGGATTTGTCAATAATGCACTAGGTGAATAGTGAGCCGGTCCATTAGGGTATATCAACGGGTCTGATCAGGTCGACCCATTAACGGCTAATTTATTGACCCATTATTTTTTCAACTTACTTGACATACTAATTTACATATTCTAATTAGTTAAATTTATTACCATTGCTTTATACATAATAATAACTATTATATATAATTTTTTTGTGCAAGTTTGTTTCATTTTAAAATAAGCCAATGGCCGGCTCGACTCGACGCATTTATTTACACAAAAGACCCAACCTAACTAGAATGATTGACAGGCTTATCTAACCTAATCCGATCCATTTGGTGAATGGGTTTGCCTGATCCGACCCGACCCATTGCTCACCTCTAGCCCCAAGTATTAGCTATGCGATGTTTATAAAATATATTTGATACAAGCAAATACAAATTTTATTTCAGTATCAAATTACAACTTATGTCTTTACACAATTACTTTTATACACACTTATCATTTCTTTTCTCCGAGTCACTGTTTTATGACAGAGTATGAAAAATAGATCCACATACTTATCAGCTCTTTGGTCCACCTATTGTAATTTGAAAAGGTTTTAGGACTATTAATCTATTCAAAGTATGTAAAGATCTCATTTATGTCCGAATGTCGAGTGTTGGATATGAGTATATGTGTTGCGGTGAAATAAGGCATCTCGGTGAGATAAAATAATAAAATATGGCACACTTCTCTATACACAAACTTATGTATGCAGAAAGTTAAAAAATATCGTTAGATTTGAAATTATGAAGTGCTAACTATGTATGATCGGATAGTTTTTGTTGGTGATGTAAAGAAGCAAAGAAGATTGATTAAGTGTCTGTTCTTTTCGTAAGTAAATTAGGGTGGATAAAATGATGAAATGAGTTGAAATAGGTTGAGATGGGTTGAATTTTTATATGTGATGAAAACTTGGTTAAAATGGTTGGAGTGAGTTGAAGTGGGTTGAGATTGGTATTTTAAAATTTACCAATGAAAAGAACAGACCCTAAGTGAGATTTAATTCAAGGTCTTTGGTACAATTTCTACATTTATGGAGTGTTTGATAAAGTTGAAAACCATTTTCTTAGAAAATAATTTTCCATGTAAAATGATTTTTCATATAAAATAATTTTCAACTCATATTTTCAGTTGTTTGGTAAAAAAAAAAAAGAACTTTTTGAATAATGAGTTTGATTTTTAAAAAATGAACAAAAAACCAAAAATGATTTTTCTTAATTTTCGAACCATATCTCGAGAAAATAGACACAGAACAGAGAAAGAATGTGAGTGCTCAAGAAACGTAAAATCAACTTACGCTCTATTCAAAGTGAAAATACCTTCCTTCATTATAGGAAAAATGATTTTTCCCTGGAAACAAATTTTTCCTCCTTATTTTACCAAACACCATAAAATGATTATTTTTCAAGAAAATAATTTTCAACTCTGCCAAACACACCTCTAATTTATTTATGTGCCGGTTGGAGTAAGTGTAATAACAGACACAACAGCAAATACAATAACATTTAGCACTCTAGCAACATGTCAAGTTTTGCATTTTAAAATTTATGTTAATATGAGGCCCATTTTAACAAAGCTGGATAATAAAGAGATGTATTATGCCATGTACATAAATGGCCGTAAGTCACATAAAAGCTCAATTAATCGATCGTATTTCAATATTTGAACAATAAGGTAGGATAGAACAATTACAAAGGGAGAGGAAGCATTGTTATCCCTGTTGGTGGAACGCATACCAGGTGGGGGCCTTGCGTTTACACAGCGTCTTTTCAACAAGGGGAACGGGAGGAAGGGAACGCGTGACGGAACAACTAGACGTTCCGCTCTGTGAGCTTTTTTTACGCCGTGTTGAGCCTGAAACACGATGTATCACGCGGGCCATGCAAATGGGGCGCTACGTTTTGATCCGGGCCTAAGAAAAGGAAACAATTGGTCCAATAGCCGTTGGACTGAGTGCACAGAGAGGGGCATTAAATTTGGGAGTATAGCTGTTGGACGACCCAACAGCTATATTTTGTTTTTTTTTTATTTGGTCAACCTAAAAAAATAAGTAATCAATTTTTCGGTATTTTGAAAAACTTAGACATTTTTCTGGTCAAGAAAAAATAAATATTTTATTGTTTGGAAAATAAAAAAAATACTTATACAAGTTATAAACATAAAATACAAACACCAAAGTAAAAAAATAAGAGTGATTGTATATGTTTAAATGGCGGACTTCATGGCACATATTTAATTTAGTGATCCAGATTGGAGTTTCATTGGTTAGAAAAGATTATATAAATACAAATGTAAGTAAGCATCTAACATTTATATAGGATAGCGATGATATGTTTTTGGGGACTTAATTAGGTCACCTTATATCCAATAATTACAGAAATATAAAAGATTATATACTGTAATAGATCAAACAGCTTCAATTAAATGTGAAAAGACATAAAGAACAAATTCAAACGATTACATTGTGATAAAGGACACAATTAAAAAGAAAAGAAAAGGAAGATGTGCTACGTAAAAATAATTAGACAACGTAACCCAATGCAAAATATAAACCCTAAGCTCCCTTAAGCACTTCTTTTTCATCTTTAATTCTTAATCTCCTTCTTGGTTGCCGCATCAACTAGTAGCTTGTAACCATCTGAACTCAATCGTAAAGAAGGAGCCCCTCATCCTCAACCTCCCTCATCGCCAAATGATGAAAGAATTTGAGGTCCATGCATGAACCATTAACAATGCCAAGGCCGGGTCAGCAAGAATACTTGCGGCGATGAGCCGATGGAAGGCGGTGCTGGTTCTGGTTCTGGTTCTGATTTTGGTCCGAAAATTGAGGAAGTGAGGGTTGCTTGAGCTTTTGGCTTGACTTGAAAGGTTTCGAGGTTTTCTCATTGATTGCCTCAAATAACATGCGGAATAATGTGGCATTGGGTGGTTTCTTGTCACTGTTGAGCACAACACCAAGGGTCACCCTTGACACGGCGCGCTTGTAGTTGTTGTTCCTGTTGTTCTTGTTGTTGTTGATGCTTTTCAAGGTCTCAGTAAGGTCATTGGTGAGGAAGAAGTCGTCCAGAGTCGCAGGTTGGGACATGATTCTCCAATGAGCAACAGTAGTAGTTGTAATGCCACCAACATTTTCCATTTAATCTGATTCACATTTTAGCAAGAATTGGAGAACCATTGTCAATTTTCTTAGGAAAATTCATTACCATGTTGATGAAGTTTTACACGAGAATTGCTGAAAACTGGCATGCAGAAAAGATAGATTCTGGAAAAAAAAAGGGGTGAAAATGCAACATGAATAAGTTTAAACATAGAGAGAATGAATACCTTAATATATGTACGAGTGAATACAACGAAACTTGAATCCTAATTTCAAGTTTTTAATAAATATTTTTTGGGTGAGACCATCTCACAAATATTTACTATAAGACGCTATAACACGTCAACTTATGCCACATGATCACGTCTTATGATAATTTATTATGAGATGATCTCACCCAAAAATTTACAGAGAGAGGGAGGGTAATGAAAGAAGACTAAATTTCTCTCCTTGAAATTCAATCTTGTCTTCTTATTTCTATGGTTTGTTTGCCAAAGTGAGGATGCATTGACACTATGTGTTTGGAGGAGAGAGAAAGGGAGGAGAGAGACAAGGGTTGGAATATTGGACGATGGACAGGAGAGAAAAATGGGGGGAACCAATCCAGCTCGTGTTTGGAGAAGCAACGCAAGGATCGCGTAGTTGTCTCCGTTTGTGGCTCTAAGTTATTTGTATCAATGGATTAATTCACCCTTTTGGCTACCAATTTAGTTCTCTGTATTGTCTTTTTTTTATGCTTGCCTTTATTGAATCAACGTGCATAATTGGATTGCAAATTTGACAGATTTTAATAATTAAAGAAAACAAATAGAATATATATGATCTAGATAGTTTGAACTTTTATATGTATCGAGAGTTGCATGCTCTATTTACATTTCGATTATGAACTGGTGAAGTTTAATGTGAAAGTTGAGATGGAAGCTTTTATTTCTCGAAAATTTTTCATTTATGTATTTGTATGTAAATGCATGTCATATTTTATTGCACAGGAATGTACGTGCTGTGCTGAGTTTCGCTCATCATTCGAATGTTTTATATTTTCTATTTTAGGTGAGAGATCTATGAAAATTCTTCCTCTTGGCAAGCCAGAAGGCAGCAAGAAGTGAACGAGAGTTGCAGTTTTTATTGGGCGTTAACTATTCAAAGGCTCACAGTGATGGTAGGTAGAGAACTGCTTATAGTTATGCTTCCAAAACTTTGGGGGTTGATTACATTTGGCATTGGAACGTCAAGTTGTTACGTTTGTTATGAACTACATAAATGGGCAGATATTTATTTGTGTCTCCAAAAGTTTAGTAAATTAAGCAGCCTTGTTCCATCATGGAATAGCGTTATGCCTCCAATTAAATTAAAAGCCTGCCGTTGCTAATTTATAATAAATCAGTGGTTTAGCTAGAGTAATCAGATATTAGCAATTGGGGGCGTTACATGTATGCCGCCTTGATCTATAAGACAATAATTGACCTTTTTTTGAGTTTTCTCTTTTCATTATTTTCTTTTGATAATTAGGTCAATGTGTTAAAAAGCTTTCATTGTAGTTATAGCATGTCATTTTTCTAACAATTTAGTAATAACATTGTGGAATAATAATCTAATTACATTAACCAAATATCTCATGAAAAACAAATAAGACAGGTCAAATGGTGGCGTATTATAAATAGGTTGTTAAACAGGTTAGATTTGGTTGAGTTTGTGATTATGTCGAACTTAAAAAGGTTGAGAAATCCTCTCACTGAATATAACCCATTTATTAAACAGGTTTTCAACGTCAACCTCTACTATTCATTTTTAAAATGAGTTATTTTGACTTGAAATTTATCCATTGACTTATTTAATGTAAACGAGTTAGGTTCAAATAATTTGATTACCCACTTTTCCAGGTAATATTTCGACTAAAATATGGTTATAAAGCATTATATATCAAAATTTGAGTTCAATATATATGTTGTCGTCCATGGCGCATAGGAACCATAACCCTGCAAGCATAGATGGACTTAATTAAACCACATGTTTTTACAATTTTCTCTAAAGAACAAACGGTAGGTAAATGAGTCGATATATTTAACCCATTTAGTAAAACGGGTTAACTAGGTATTTTTTTCAAGTCGAATTTATCAGTCTGAACCTTACCTAGTTAATTCAATGGGTTAAACTTGTTAACTCTTTTAATTAAACAAATTGAAAATCTGTACCTAATTTCATTTAATTTCGTGTTTGTCTAATCAATAATTATATCGGGATAACTTTTGATAACCCTAACTGTATAAGGGTTGGGATGCAGCTTGAAGCGATCAAGCAACAACAGCAACTTCATCAACTATAAAGGTCCTTACTTCCCCATTAAGTGGAATTATTGTGCCTCGGGCTAAGACACATCTTCAATGCAATGTCATCAAGTACACAGCAATATTATGTGGGCAATCTGAGACATTATTGTGGTCTTATATATTCTATTTAAATTTCATGTTGGTTTTGTATCATTAGGCATAAAAAAGAATTAATATTACAAAAAATAAAAACTTAATATGTACAAATGTAGAGAGTATGTAATATTTAAAGTATGTATTACACATTCGTTTTGTAACTTTGGTGTTTAATTACTTAAAAAACGTTAAAACTCACAACACAGACGGTTGAAACTAATTGTAAAATTATATGTAAAAGGAATCTACACACTTACAGTACATCAAGATAGACGAAAAAAGGAAGGAAGAAAGAAAGAAAGACATCCTACAAATAAACACCACATTACAAACAACTCTCTCGAGAACTTTTTTTGCGTCTTCTCTTTTCTTACCACCACATCCGTCGGTAGGTTGAAACTACTTGAGTTCTCAATGGACCATTCCCCATCAACCTCCTTGAATGCAACGTCATCATGATTAGATTCAGTCATAAGGGTATATTCAGTCACAAGGGTATCTGACCGTCGAGGGGAATAATCACTCCCTGTGGAATTCGTCAGTGAGTTCTGGTCCATATTCATGTCTTGATCTTGATTTTGGTCTTGGTTTTGGTTTTGATTTTGATTTTCGTTTTGGTTCGACTTTGATACGTAATGAAACAGCAGATCATCTTGGTTTAGTCTACGACATAAATTGGACGATTTCCAAGACTTCTTGTTAAGGCCAGATTGAACCTTGAGGCCATTGTTGCGAATGTTGGCGACTAATGAACGAAGGAAGTGTTTCTTAGCAGCTGTTGGTGCTGGTTTCTTGTTGCTATCGAACACCACACCGAGAGGTAGCTTTGACACTGCAGGTTGCGATGGGTTATTTGGAGGCGATGGTTTCTTATTGCGGTTAAAGACATTGTTGATGGTGATTTTGGATATTGGCCACGGGCTACAAAAATTTGATGGTTTCTTATCACTATTAAGCACAACACCGAGGGTGCCTGGTTGTGGGTTATGGAAAGAAGGGGTTGGTTTATTGTTATTGAGGCTCAACTTGGATATAAGTGGTCGTGGGTTACAAAAAAATCGAGTGCCAGGCTTTAGTTTTGATCGGAAAAATGGTTTGCTATGGGCAGGTTTTTTGTTGTCAATGTTGAGCACATCACCGAGGGTCACCCTGGAAATTGGTCTTCGGTTGTTGAGGTTATCGTTGTTATTGTCATCGTTGATGATGTTTTCATTGTTGTTGTCGTTATTGTTATCATCGACATCGGTGACTAACTCGACAAGGTCGCTAGCGAGGAAGAACTCGCCTAGGCTTGAGTAATGGGATGAGATTGCCTGCGGAGCGATGGTAGCAGTGGCAAGCCTACTGCCGCCATCATCAGCTTCCATTCAATCTGATTAACATGAGACACAAATCAAATCAAATCAAATATTATTTGGATAATTCAAAAAATACTAAAAATTCATAGAGTAAAAGAAGAAAATAACATAGTTTCAAATGGAAGGTCACATAAATTCAATTGAAATTGAATTTATTTTTTTAAATCCAATTAAATAGGATATGCAAGCGCATAGGATACCTGATTTTTGTTGTAATGGTGGTAACTTCTTGATCCTTAATTTCCTTCCATGTCTTAGAGAATTCAATCGATATTTACGAGAATTAAAGAAGAGGTTCAAATCTATTTTTCTTTTTTTGAGAAAAAAGATATTTGCATCAAAGATGAGAGGCAAAGAATGGGATCGAAGGGATCCATTTCTATTTTGCAAATGATACGCTGTCTATTTTTTAAATGTCTCTAGCTATCATTGTTGGCTATTTGAAGGAGAGAGAAAGAGATATATAGAAGAGTTGAGGTTATCAAATTTTAGCTAATTCGATGATTAAAGAGAAAAGTTGGGGAGCCAAACTAATTCTTATGCTAGAATAAAGTAAATAAACAATGTAGGGTTATAAGCTGTATTAAAGCTGTATTAAACGCATTTAAACCTACCAATTTGATATTTGAACCTTTAGTTTACTAAAGTCGAGCTATTATTGATCTATAAATAAGCAAAGCCTTCTTATTATGAAATTTCTTCATTTACAAGAGTTGAAACTACACTTGAGATAAACAAATGTTAAACCATTTAAACTTTAGGCCCCACTCCTGACCATAAAAAGGCGCCGTGGTCGGGGAGGGAAGCCCACTTCCCAATTTTTTATTTTTAGTTTTTTTAAAAAGGAAATCCGCTGCCATCACCAGCGTAATGCAGTTTTGAATCCTCTTCATCTATTTCTCACTTTTTCATTCTTTTTGGTCTTCAAAATTTTCTGGTATTCCCCCTATTTTCTCAGTTTTGAATTCTCCATTGGTTCCAGAGAAAATCCATAAC
>NCQT01073928.1:7303-20738 GCA_002740465.1 Stenocereus thurberi
ACTCACATGTTTCCTGAGGAGATACTCACAGGTTTACCTCTAAAAGAGATATCCAACACCACCTTAATCTCATTCCTGGTTCCATCCTACTTGATAAGCCAGCTTATAGGATGAATCCAAAGGATACCGTGGAGATATAACAGCAGAGTTGAAGAATTGAAGTCTAAGGGCTTAATCCGTGAGTCCTTAAGTCTTTGTGTCGTGCCTGCTCTTTTGGTGCTTAAGAAGGATGGTGGAATATGTATGTGTATGGATAGTGAAGACATTAACAGGATCACAATCAAGTATAGGTATCCCATACCTAGACTTAAAGACATGTTAGATGAATTACATGGCTCTAAGGTGTTTTCAAAGATAGACCTTCGAAGTGGATACTACTAGATTTGGATTAGAGAAGGTAATGAATGGAAGGCAGCCTTTAAGACGAAGGAAGGGCTTTATGAATGGTTGGTTATGCCCTTTGGTCTTTGAAATGCGCCTAGCACATTCATGAGACTAATGAATCAAGTATTCATGCCATACATAGGCAAGTTTGTGGTGGTTTACTTCGATGATATCTTAATCTATTCCAAGGATGAGCATGAATATCAAGACCATTTAACTCAAGTTATGCTTATTCTGGAACGTGAAAGACTCTTTGGTAACCTTAAGAAATGTGCCTTCTTCACCCCTGAGATAACATTCTTAGGTTACATTATCACAGGTGATGGCATTGAGGTAGATGAAAGCAAAATTGAAGCTATTCGGTCATGGCCTTCTCCTAAGTCAATCCATGATGTTCGAGCTTTTCATGGATTGACTTCTTTTTTCAGGAGGTTTATTCGAAGTTATAGCATAATCATGGCTCCCATGACTGAAGTTATCAAAGGTACATCATTCCATTAGACGCCAAAAGCTCAATCTGTCTTTGAAGAGATCAAAAGAAGACTTGCACAAGCACCTATCCTTCCCTTGCCGTGCTTTTATAAGATCTTTGAAGTTGAATGTGATGCCTCTGGAGTTAGTAGAGGTGGTGTTCTTACTCAAAAAGGTAAGCCATTAGCCTTCTTTAGTGAGAAACTATGCGATTCAAGAAGAAAGCACTCCACCTATGATAAGGATTTCTATGCAATTGTAAGATGTCCAGAGCATTGGAGTCATTATTTGATTGCAAGTGAGTTTATTCTCCATTCTGACCATGAAGTTTTGGAGTATATTGAAGGCCAACACAAGTTAAACTCACATCATGCTAAGTGGGTTGAGTTTCTCCAGTTATTTCATTTCACAATCAAGCATAAATCTGGGAACCTTAATCAAGGTGCCGATGCTCTATCAAAGAGGTATCTACTGTTGTTTCAATTAGATGCTTGTTTGCTTATTTTTGAGCATGTAAAAGCTTTATATGCCAAAGATGAAGACTTTGGGGAGTTGTTTGCTGAGAGTTCAAAGCACCTCAAAGGGGATTTCCTTATTCAAAAAGGGTTTCCTTTCAAGGGTACACGACTGTGTGTGCCAAGTTGTAGCACAAGAGAGCTCTTAATCAGGGAAGTTCATGAAGGTTCTCTGGCTGGTCACTATGGCGAAAACACGACACTAATCATGCTAAGGGAGCATTACTATTGGCCAGGTATGGAGAAGGATGTACAGGACATTTTGAATAGGTGTGGAACTTGTCAAGTTGCCAAAATTCACTCCTTACCCTACAGCCTTTACACACCTTTGCCCATTCCTACCACTCCTTATGTTGATGTAAGTATGGATTTCATGCTTGGACTGCCTAAGATCCGAAGGAACAAAGATTCAATATTTGTTCTGGTGGATAGGTTTTTAAAAATGTCCCATTTCATTCCATGTAACAAAACTAATTATGCTACACATATAGCAGAGTTATATTTCAGGGAGTTGGCTAGATTACATGGTGTACCTAGATCAATTGTTTCTAATCGAAATACTAAGTTCCTTAGCCATTTTTGGAATACTTTGTGGAGAAAGTTGGGTGCTAAACTCAAGTATAGTACCACTTGCCATCCACAAACTGATGGGCAAATTGAGGTTACAAATCGAACCCTAGAAACACTGCTAAGGGCTTTGATTCAACGTTATGCCGAAGCTTGGGATTTGCTTTTACCCTATGAAAAATTTGCTTATAACAGGGCTCCTAGCAAGGCTACTAGTCTTCAACATTTAAAGTGGTCTATGGGATTGATCCTATTAGTTCACTTGATCTTACTCCACGGCCTCTAGATCAAAAGCTAAGTGTGGATGTAGCAGCTAGAGGAGAAGAAATCCAGAAGATAATTGGTGAGGAGTAAAATAGAGAAGATTAATGCATCCTATCAAGCTCAAGCCAACAAACACAAGAAGAAGGTGGTATTCAACCTGGAGACCCCGTATGGATGCACTTAAGGAAAGAGAGATTTCCTTCAAAGAGGAAGAACAAGCTCATGCTAAGGGTTGATGGTCCATTTGAGGTACTTGAAAAGATTAATGATAATGCTTATAAGGTTGATTTGCCAGGGGACTATGGAGTTTCAGCTACATTCAATGTGGCTGACCTGAGTGCGTACCAAGCCGATGATCACCTTAAAGATTTGAGGATCAAATCTCTACAATAAGGGGAGGATGATGGAGTCCCCTTTAGCCAAGACATGGGAGAGGGTCCTAAGAGTGTAAGAAGGTCCATTGCAAGTTCCAAAGTCGAAGCTATGGCTCAAATTTTCGAGAAGAGCCAAACAGTTGCAACTAGGTTAAACAACCAGAAATTGCCCGGTTTTGTTCATCTAATTTTTTAAGCTACATTGTGGCTGAAGTTTGATATTTTTGCATTTTTGGGATCCTTAAGATGTTAGCTTTCAGGTCCAAGCATTCAAAGTCGATCATGCATAGTCAAAGTCAAGGGATCGAAGCATTTTGTTTAACCTGCCAGTTTTGGTCCAAAACTACACGGTAAAATGTTTTACTAGACGTCTTCTACTTAAAGATGATTGAACCTTGATTTATTCATAGGGGGTTTTGTACACACCCTAAGGATTCCCTCTATGGCCTGAAATTAAAATCATGCCCACTTTTGATTGGCTGAAAGAAGGGCAGAAAACCAGGCTATTTTTGAGCTTCTAGAACCTGGTTAAGCACCTAGGTGTTTTTCCTTCTCAAGTGGGTTTGCTTAGCTCCTTCCTTGCTTGCTTGGTTCAATCACGAGTCTAGCAGCCAAGAACATTATCATTTGCTACTTAGAAGCCTTGGGAAGAGTTCATCCAATGAGAGCAAAAAAGAAGACTTCTCACCTTGCATTCTAATTGGATAGCCGAAAAGTGAGCATGCTCTATGACTGCTTATCTCTACATTTTTGCTATGTAAACTGATGTATTAGCTTAATTAAGTTGTATTAAAGTTAAGTACGTCTTTTGTTTTGCTTTCCTTAATATTCTGGTTGTAACTAGTTTAGTTAAGCAAGCATGTAACCTAGTTTAGTCTTAAGCGCATAGATTAGCTAGTTTAAGCCGTTTCCTTCCTAGGGAGGAAACCTCATTCAGCTTGCTTTGCTACTTGGTTGCTTGCTTGGTCGTGTATTAACGCCTTACGAAGGCATATGTTGTAATCAGACTTGAATATTGAATGAAAAACCAGAATTGAGAGCAACTTGCTTTCGTTCATCTAAATACTGCACTTGCTTACCCTTAATTCGGTCGATTAAGGTGGTGATCATGTAAGTCCTAAACCTTGATTAAGTGGTGTTTCTATATCTTAGTCACAGTTTAGGGACCCCAAGCTTAAGTTTAGTGGTGATTCTATATCTAAACAAGAGTTTAGTTTATACTTCTTTCAAACATTCATCCACGGATTCACTTAGACTTTAGCTTGAATTTGGATTACTTTGCTTTTAGCATTGGATTCAGGTTTGAGTGTTTGTGTTTTTCGTCCAAGATACATCATATTTAGCATCAGAGCTTTGGTTTCTCCTTGGCCTGGTATGTCCCTCCACTTTCCGGAATCATTACCATTCAAATTCCAAACACATTCCTAGTGTGAGTTTAAACATAATTCGAGAGCAAGATGAGTTCTAGCATGAGTTTGGAAGAGAAATTTGAAGCATTAATAAGGCAGAATAAGATGTTAGTAAAGAAGATTCATGAAGATACTCAACACAATCAAGAAACTCAAGCTCAAAATGGGTATCTACGAAAGCAGCTAGGTTCCTTTTTGAAGTAAAGCAAAAGATGAATGAAGAAACTTTTCAATCCGAACCAAGGAGGCAAGAGCAATTCTTCAATCATAACATTGATTCATCTACTGAAGATGAACTGTTGAGAATGGCTAGCCTAAAACCATAGTTTCAAGCCAATACCAATGATTTCAAAGTTGAAATCCCAGAGTTTGAAGGTAAGCTTGATCCAAAAGAGTTTCTAGATTGGTTACATACTGTTGAATGAGTTTTTGAGTACAAAGATATTCCAAAAGACAGGAAGGTCAAGTTAGTGGCCTTAAGACTTCGTAAATATGCTTCATTATGTTGGAATAACCTGTGTGCTAAACGGGTTAGAGAAAGAAAATCTAAAATTAGAACATGGGAGAAGATGAAGTCCAAGCTCAAGGCTAGGTTTCTTCCCCCTACCTACGCTCAAGATTGCTATTCTCAATTTCATAATTTGACTCAAGGCAATCTAAATATAGAAGAGTGTATAAGGGAGTTTGATAATCTTGAAATCAAATGTGATTGACAAGAATCCGAGGAGCAAACCATTGTTAGGTACTTAGGAGGTCATGATCCTAGGTAAGCTAATGTGGGTGACTTGCAAGCTTATGCCACTTTTGATGAAGTATGTGTGCTAGCTCACAAGGTTGAGCAGTAAAAGAAAGCAAGGCACCCCCTTAAGCCTCAAAATCCTGAGCCTTATACCCATAACCAACCCTTTAACAAGGGGAGTTCCAATCCTACTTCCAAGCCACAAGATCCATCCTCTTCCTTTCTACAAAGAACCCTAGCTCCATAAAAGATCCAAACCCCTTAAAATAAACCCAATCCCAATCCCAATCCCATGAGCAATAGAAGATGCTTCCAATGTCAAGGACTTGGGCATATGGCTTCGGACAATCCAAACCGTAAGGTAATCACCTTAGTTGAATGGTCAGCTGTGAAAGAGGAGTTTGAAGAGGAAGAACAGGAAGATGATTATGAGAATGAGCTTGAGGAAACTGAAGAAGAAGTAGTGGAAGAGGCTGATGAAGGTGAATTACTAGTTTTAAGAAGAATTCTAAGCAACCAGAAGGGAGTGAAAGATGAACAAAGGGAGAACATATTCCATTCTCGTTGTATAGTTCAAGGGAAGGTGTGTTCTTTGATTATTGATGGAAGAAGCTGTGCAAATGTGGTTTTTCTAAGCATGATTGAGAAATTAGGATTGCAAACTATGACTCATCCACACCGTTACAACATTTAATGGCCAAATCAAAGCAACGGAATCCAAGTGAACTCACGGTGTTTAGTTTCTTTCTCCATTGGAAGGAACTATCAAGATGAACTTTGGTGTGATGTTCTCCCTATGGATGCTTGTCATATGCTTTTGGGAAGACCATAGCTGTATGACCGTAATGTTATGCATAATGGTTACTTGAATACTTACTCCTTTACTAAGGATGGTAAGAAGATCACTCTAGCCCTTTATCCCCATCAAAAATCCGTGAAATTAAGCCTCAAAACAAACCAAGCCATTCTAATTTGCTACTGGCGTTAGTAAGCCATTGTTAAAGGCCATTCCACATGAGTTCAAAGCCTTTAAAGTGTGGATTTTAAGCATTCAAGAAGAACAAGAACACCCTTTACCCACTCATTCTGTAGCCAAGACACTCATACAAAACTTAAATCATATGTTTCCTAAGGAGATACTCACAGGTTTACCTCCTAAAAGCGATATCCAACACCACATTAATCTCATTCCTGGTTCCATCCAACCTAATAAGCCAGCTTATATAGGATGAATCCAAAGGATACCATGGAGATACAACGGTAAGTTGAATAATTGAACTCTAAGGGCTTAATCTGTGAGTCCTTAAGTCCTTGTGTCGTGCCTGCTCTTTTGGTGCCTAAGAAGGATGGTGGAATATGTATATATATATGGATAGTAGAGACATTAACAAGATCATAATCAAGTATAGGCATCCCATACCTAGACTTGAAGACGTGTTAGATGGATTACATGGCTCTAAGGTGTTTTCAAAGATAGACCTTCGAAGTGGATACTACTAGATTCGGATTAGAGAAGGTAATGAATGGAAGGTAGCCTTTAAGACTAAGGGAGGGCTTTATGAATGGTTGGTTATGCCCTTTGGTCTTTTAAATGCACCTGGCACATTCATGAGATTAATGAATCAAGTATTCATGCCATACATGGGCAAGTTTGTGGTGGTTTACTTCAATGATATCTTAATCTATTATAAGGATGAGCATGAATATCAAGACCATTTAACTCAAGTTATGCTTTTTCTGAAACGTGAAAGACTCTTTGGTAACCTTAAGAAATGTGCCTTCTTCACCCCTAAGATAACATTCTTGGGTTACATTATCACTGGTGATGGCATTAAGGTAGATGAAAGCGAAATTAAAGCTATTCGATCATAGCCTACTCCTGAGTCAATCCATGATGTTCGAGCTTTTCATGGATTGGCTTCTTTTTACTAGAGGTTATTCGAAGTTATAGCACAATCATGGCTCCCATGACTGAAGTTATCAAAGGTACATCATTCCATTAGACGCCAAAAGCTCAATCTATCTTTGAAGAGATCAAAAGAAGACTTACCTAAGCACCTACCCTTTTCTTGCCATGCTTTTATAAGATCTTTGAAGTTGAATGTGATGCCTCTGGAGTTGGTATAGGTGGTGTTCTTACTTAAAAAGGTAAGCCATTAACCTTCTTTAGTGAGAAACTATGTGATTCAAGAAAAAAGTACTCCACCTATGATAAGGAGTTCTATGCAATTGTAAGATGTCTAGAGCATTGGAGTCATTATTTGATTGCAAGTGAGTTTATTCTCCATTCTGACCTGGAAGCTTTGAAGTATATTCAAGGCCAACACAAGTTAAGCTCACGTCATGCTAAGTGGGTTGAGTTTCTCCGGTTATTTCATTTCACAATCAAGCATAAATCTGGGAACCTTAATCAAGGTGGCGATGCTCTATCATAGAGGTATCTACTTTTGTTTCAATTAGATGTTTGGGTACTTAGTTTTGAGCATCTAAAAGCTTTGTATGCTGAAGATGAAGACTTTGGGGAGTTGTTTGCAAGTTGAAGAATTGAAGTCTAAGGGCTTAATCCGTGAGTCCTTAAGTCCTTGTGTCGTGCCTGCCCTTTTGGTGCCTAAGAAGGATGGTGGAATACGTATGTGTATGGATAGTAAAGACATTAACAAGATCACAATCAAGTATAGGTATCCCATACCTAGACTTGAAGACATGTTAGATGAATTACATGGCTCTAAGGTGTTTTCAAAGATAGACCTTCGACGTGGATACTACTAGATTCGGATTAGAGAAGGTAATGAATGGAAGGCAGCCTTTAAGACTAAGGGAGGGCTTTATGAATGGTTGGTTATGCCCTTTGGTCTTTCAAATGCACCTACCACATTCATGCGATTAATGAATCAAGTATTCATGCCATACATAGGCAAGTTTGTGGTGGTTTACTTCGATGATATCTTAATCTATTCCAAGGATGAGCATGAATATTAAGACCATTTAACTCATGTTATGCTTGTTCTAGAACGTGAAAGACTCTTTGGTAACCTTAAGAAATGTGCCTTCTTCACCCCAAGATAACATTCTTGGGTTACATTATCACTGGTGATGGCATTAAGGCAGATGAAAGCGAAATTGAAGCTATTCGGTCATGGCCTACTCCTAAGTCAATCCATGATGTTCGAGCTTTTCATGGATTGGCTTCTTTTTACAGAAGGTTTATTCGAAGTTATAGCACAATCATGGCTCCCATGACTGAAGTTATCAAAGGTACATCATTTCGTTAGACGCCAAAAGCTCAATCTGTCTTTGAAGAGATCAAAGAAGACTTACACAAGCACCTATCCTTTCCTTATCGTGCTTTTATAAGATCTTTGAAGTTGAATGTGATGCCTCTGGAGTTGGTATAGGTGGTGTTCTTACTCAAAAAGGCAAGCCGTTAGCCTTCTTTAGTGAGAAACTATGTGATTCAAGAAGAAAGTACTCCACCTATGATAAGGTGTTCCATGCAATTGTATGATGTCGAGAGCATTGGAGTCATTATTTGATTGCAAGTGAGTTTATTCTCCATTCTGACCATGAAGCTTTGAAGTATATTCAAGGCCAACACAAGTTGAACTCACGTCATGCTAAGTGGGTTGAGTTTCTCTAGTTGTTTCATTTCACAATCAAGCATAAATCTGGGAACCTTAATCAAGATGCCGATGCTCTATCATAGAGATATCTAATTTTGTTTCAATTAGATGCTTGTGTACTTAGTTTTGAGCATCTAAAAGCTTTGTATGCTGAAGATGAAGACTTTGGGGAGTTGTTTGCTGAGACTTCAAAGCACCTCAAAGGGGATTTCCTTATTCAAAAAGGGTTTCTTTTCAAGGGTACACGATTGTGTGTACCAAGGTGTAGCACAAGAGAGCTCTCAATTAGGGAAGTTCATGGAGGTTCTCTAGCTGGTCACTATGGCGAAAACAAGATACTAATCATGCTAAGGGAGCATTACTATTAGCCAGGTATGGAGAAGGATGCACCGGACATTTTGAATAGGTGTGGAACTTGTCAAGTGGCCAAAAGTCACTCCTTACCCTACAGCCTTTACACACCTTTGCCCATTCCTACCCCTCTTTGTGTTAATGTCAGTATGGATTTCATGCTTGGACAGCCTAAGATCCGAAGGAATAAAGATTTAATATTTGTTCTGGTAGATAGGTTTTCAAAAATGTCCCATTTCATTCCATGTAACAAAACTAATGATGCTACACATATAGCTGAGTTATATTTCAGGGAGGTGGCTAGATTACATGGTATACCTAGATCAATTGTTTTTGAGCAACATACTAAGTTCCTTAGCCATTTTTGGTTTACTTTGTGGAGAAAGTTGGGTGCTAAACTCAAGTATTGTAGCACTTGCCATCCACAAACTCAAACTGAGGTTACAAATCGAACCCTAAGAACACTGCTAAGGGCTTTAATTAAATCTCATGCCAAAGCTTGGGATTTGCTTTTACCCTATGCAAAATTTTCTTATAACAGGGCTCCTAGCAAGGCTACTGGTCTATCAACATTTAAAGTGGTCTATGGGATTGATCCTATTAGTTCACTTGATCTTACTCCATGGCCTCTAGATCAAAAGCTAAGTGTGGATGTGGCAGCTAGGGCGGAAGAAATCCGAAAGATAATTGGTGAGGAGCAAAATAGAGAAGACTAATGCATCCTATCAAGCTCAAACCAACAAACACAAGAAGAAGGTGGTATTTCAACCTGGAGACCTCGTATGGATACACTTAAGGAAATAGAGATTTCCTTCAAAGAGGAAGAACAAGCTCATGCTAAGGATTGATGGTCCATTTGAGGTACTTGAAAAGATTAATGATAATGCTTATAAGGTTGATTTTCCAGGGGACTATGGAGTTTCAGCTACATTCAATGTGGCTGACTTGAGTGCGTACCAAGCCGATGATCAACTTGAAGATTTGAGGATCAAATCTCTACAATAAGGGGAGGATGATGGAGTCCTCTTCAGCCAAGACATGGGAGAGGATCCTAAGAGTCCAAGAAGGTCCATTGCAAGTTCCAGAGTCGATGCTATGGTTCAAATTTTCGAGAAGAGCCAAACAGTTGCAACCAGGTTGAACAACCAGAAATTGTCCAGTTTTGTTCATCTAATTTCTTAAGCTACATTGTGGCTGAAGTTTAATATTTTTGAATTTTTGGGATCCTTAAGAAGTTAGCTTTCAGGTCCAAGCATTCAAAGTCGATCATGCATAGTCGAAGTCAAGGGATCGAAGCATTTTGTTTAAGCTGCCAGTTTTGGTCCAAAACTACACGGTAAAATGTTTTAGTAGAAGTCTTCTACTTAAAGATGATTGAACCTTGCTTTATTTGTAGGGGGGTTTGTACACACCCTAAAGATTCTCTCTATGGCCTGAAATCGAAATCATGCTCACTTTTGATTGGCTGAAAGAAGGGCAGAAAACTAGGCTATTTTTGAGCTTCTAGAACCTGGTTAAGCACCTAGGTGTTTTTCCTTCTCCAGTGGGTTTGCTTAGCTCCTTCCTTGCTTGCTTGGTTCAATCACGAGTCTAGCAGCTAGGAACATTATCATTTGCTACTTAGAAGCCTTGGGAAGAGTTCATCCAATGAGAGCAAAAAAGAAGAATTCTCATCTTGCATTCTAATTGGACAGCCGAAAAGGGAGCATGCTCTACGACTGCTTTTCTCTACATTTTTGCTAAGTAAACTGATGCATTAGCTTAATTAAGTTGTATTAAAGTTAAGTACATCATTTGTTTTGCTTTCCTTAATATTCTGGTTGTAACTAGTTTAGTTAACCAAGCATGTAACCTTGTTTAGTCTTAAGCGCATAGATTAGCTAGTTTAAGCCGTTTCCTTCCTAGGTAGGAAACCTCATTCAGCTTACTTTGCTGCTTGGTTGCTTGCTTTGTCATGTATTAATGCCTTACGAAGGCATATGTTGTAATCAGACTTGAATATTGAATGAAAAACCAGAATTGAGTGCAACTTGCTTTCGTTCATCTAAATATTTCACTTGCTTATTCTTAATTTGGTCGATTAAGGTGGTGATCAAATAAGCCCTAAACCCTAATTAAGTGGTGTTTCTGTATCTTAATCACAGTTTAGGGGCCCCAAGCTCAAGTTTAGTGGTGATTCTGTATATAAACAAGAGTTTAGTTTATCCTTCTTTCATACATTCATACACGGATTCACTTAGACTTTAGCTTGAATTTGGATTGCTTTGCCTTTAGCATTGGATTTAGGTTTGAGTGGTTGTGTTTTCCTTCCAAGATACATCATATTAGCATACAATCCACATTATAGCATCGAGTTTATGCCAATAATCTTATTAAAATACATCATCCGATATCAGCAACTATCACTTTTAAAGCATGCCAATTTAAAAAAAATTTCAGTTCAATCACACTAATTTCACAATCAAAGCATAAACTGCAATAATTTTATACATTTCTACTTATAAACCTATAAAAATATTTTTCTACTCTTACAAAGCATTTCATTTTCATCAATGTATCAGATTTTAATTAAAATTGCCAAACCTAAATCCTAAATGACATTGAGGAAGAAGTTGAACCAAATTGGAGCAATTACTTCACACAAATTTCACGATTTAACATAAACATAACCTAATAATGAAAATTTAGCAATCTTGTGCTAAAATTTTTAAATTCAGAGAAAATTTACCAAATTCGGTGAGGGGGGCTCTCTCACTCTCACTTGAGCTCTCAAAAAGCTCGACAAAGTGAGACAGAAAAGAACTAGGTCTGGTTCATAAAGTTCCAGGTAGCGATGAACTAGCGATGAAATTTTCATCACCACCCTTAAATTTAAATTCTTTTACTATTCAGTGTTGGAAAATCCATCTCTAAACAGTAAAAAAAATTGAATTTAAGGGCGGCGTTGGAAATTCCATTGCTAGTAACTAAAATAGGGCTACAGACTACTGATTCCATCGCCAACTCTGATAAAATGTACTTCCAATTTCTTCGTCGCTATATCCATTGCTTTCTGTAACGGATTTGGATTTATCGCTTTTTTGTCGTTATTAGGTGCTTTTTTATTAGTGAGATGGGAGCACGTCCAACACTTATGACAATTGAAGGAGTAGTTTCAAGCATTCAAGGACAAGAAGGCAATGACAACATGTCACAGACTGTTGTAGAATGCGCTGGATTTCTCTATATTTCTCTAGGGTCTTCTCTAAAGTGTTCCATAGTATTTCACACAGCTCTATACTTGTGTAGTGTCTTGGATATGTCTATAGAACATTCTGGATGTAAATAATAGTCATATGATCAAATTGATCTTCACGATTTATTGAGAAGGTGGAAGAGAGTGTGTGTGTGTGTTTGTGTGTGTGTATATATATATATATATATATATATATATATATAACCCCCCAAAGGGGCTCACTGTACACTAAACAATCCAAGTGCGATATAATACAAGATGTTCTCGCAAACTTTCTTGTGTCCACTTCCTTTACAAAGTTCCCTTTTTGTGTCAGTGCTTACGTAGCTTTTCAAGTCTAAGTGAAGCATCTCTTAAGGCTTACTAGTAAACTAAGAAAAGGTTTTGAGTGAGTTTGTTAGTGCTGCATGGGCTTGAATTTATATGAATAATCAAATGTGACACATAGCATGCCATGCAGACGCTATGTCACGCGCCTAATTAAAAGCAACATAAAACTGAAAACCCACTACGAGCGTCATTTTAAAAGTACAAAATCTCACACTAATTCTTTTTGTCACTCTCTCTTTAAAACCACTCATATTCTTGCTTAGTTTCTTCAAATTTTATGAAATTTATTCAAAAATTCTCACTAACAATCTTCTCTAAATTGCGCCCGAGGCTTTCAAGAAGCTTTTCAGTGTAATATTTTGAATGCACTTCATTTTACACATTTGAGCAAAAGAAACTGACAGTACTTGATAAAAATATGATTCTAGGGTTTAAGGAATAACCAGTCTTATGATCACAATCTTACAGTGTCTGAAGATGGAAACTGACTAGAATAAAGCATCAAAGAAAGAACTATGAGTGATGAAAGGAGATATCCTCCAAAAAGGTATACACGAAACCTAAAAAACTAAAATGTACTTCATACCATAGTTACTTTTCGACCTACAGAATAACACAAAAATAATGATTGTGTTCTTTATAATCTCATTCAAAACACTTTTATCCACAATCCTAGAAACAAAAACCCTAAAAAATGACAATCAAAATCCATAAAAAAAACATTATGCATCGAGTGAATATATATGGTTAGTGAGCTATTCATAAATATTCAGTGACCAATTATTCTCGTAACAACCATGCATGCAATAGATGAGGTCATTGAAGTGCTTCAGTGGGTTGATGTAATGATTTATTGAGCAGTAATCCATATTAGTGAGCAATAGATTAAACATGACGAGTGGTGCTTCATATTCTAGTGAACTTAGTATGTAAAGTTTTAGTGAGCCATATCACAAATTTAGTGAGCTCCTTACATCAGCCAGGGAGAAAAATGGCACTATAGTTTTAAGAAAAATGAAGTAGGTCATGAAAAAGATATTAAATTAAATGTATTTACATATATATATATATATCTGTGTGTGTGTGTGTGTATATATATATATACACACACACATACATACACATATATATATATATATACATATATACATACATATAAATATATATACATATATA
>NCQT01073968.1:4901-21415 GCA_002740465.1 Stenocereus thurberi
AATTTTGAGGGTATTTGGTGCTTTGAGAGGCTAGAAGATAATGCAAACAACACCCCAAATTGTTTTAATTTTAATGAACATTAAACCAAAAATGCAACCTAATCTAGAGGCATAATTCAAGGGGCAGCAGATGCCATTGAGCCCCAAATCATGCTGCTGAGTCACTGGATCTCTAACTGATGCAATCCTCTTTCCCTTTTCTTTCTAGCTGCAATATTTCGAGAGATTAACTTCCTAAGTCTGAATTTCCACCCAAATCTTATTAACATTCACATCTAAGTAATAAAGATTTCGCATGTTTTCTATTTTCTTTCTTGCTTTTGAATTTTCCTCCAAAATAATCCTTATTTTAAAAGAATTCCTACATTAAAAACAAAAACTATGGGGGAAGCAGGTCCATGGAAATTTTAAAATTTTTCTCTTCTCTTTCTTTTTCTCACTTGTTTTTTCTCGTGGAGTTTTTTTTTAAAAAAAAAAATCCTAGACTCTCTTTTTGGTCTATTTGACCTTACACATAATGCCAGCTCCAACACTGATCAAAATTCGAATAATAAGTGAAACACTTAAAGTATAAATGCTACAATATCGAACTTGGTCATAACAATGTGAAAAAAAAATAATGAGTCGAAAATGAGAAGAATCATAGTCACAAAATATGCAAATAAGATAAAAGTTATCCAAAAAATGAAATGAGGAAAGCATAACCTGTGAAATGTTCAAATAAGACATCTATAGAAAAGAAAAAAGGGCATCTCCCCACTGATCTGCGCCCTCATCCTCAGGAGATTCTTATTTAATTTGGACCGTAGGTGGTGTATGAAAGTTAGAGAAATGCAACCTAGCAAGTGAGGGTCCATCAACTGCCATAGAGGCCAAAATCTGAATGTAGGATGTTTTGAAATGCCTACATATGAGTGTTGTGGGATCTCGAAGTGTCCGATAAAAGATGGACAGCTAGGTTGCTACCAAAACCACCAGCCATAACATGGGTAGCCACGATAGCTCGATGATGGTGGAGACTGAGAAGAGGAGCCTTCCTAACTTAGCATTACCTCGGGGAATGCACCCATACCTAGGGTAGAGGTGATCCTAACTGCCAGCCCATGGGAGAAACCTAACCTTGTTACACCACACCGAAAGATATAGGCTTCTTGATGGAGATCTTTGGAGCCTAAGAAAAAGGGGTATAGCTCGTCACCTACCTCAAAGAGGGAGGAGGTTGTTATGATCCCGGGAAGGGTAAGCCTCTCAATGATGGTGTCAAGATGCCTCCCACGAGATACATTGAATTAGCACCAAAAAAGAAAAGCAATCTCGACAATTGTAGAGGAAAAACTAAGATAAGCTAAATTTACCTCAACCACATCATCCCCTAATGATAGTTGCACCATTGTATGGTTTGACGAATAGTAGCTTTGAGTCTAGTGACTACATAAATCATGACTACGCTATTATCCCGATTAGATCTACAAGGAAAATAGGAAATGGTAAGGACACAAATAAGCGAAAGAGAGAGCTAATATTAAGAGAAAAGGATTGACCTCTACCAATCTCGTGGACTATTCTGAATTCAGAGATGGTGGCAACCCTTGCATCTTCAATCCTCTCGGACCCCTTCACCTTGAAGGTGTCGGTGTATCTCACCTTGGTGCTCATCATTGGAAAATCTTCGAGTACTATGAAATAATGAAATATAAGCCAACATATTTAACAAGATAGAAATAGTGAAAAAGCATGAAAATAAGCAAGTTGGGGGATTAAATTGCGAGTGGTGGGACACATTAGGTGCTCTCGAATGAACTTGTTGTAGCCCCCCTCCTCTTGGTGGTAAACACAATCGCCCCATTAAGCACTCATCAATCTTTTTTAGGGTAAGGGGGTGTAAATATAGTCTAACACTGTTTAGGCTTTGCCCTTTAAGGTGTCACTGACCTAGGGATCACTTGGTGGCTCATTTGCCTACTAAGGTACTAAATATGCCCAAAAGGTCCCTTAATAAGAACTTTTTAGTGAGAGAGAGCTCAAGCCTTCCTAATGCAAGCAGGGACACCCCTAGCATCCACCTAAGAATCCCGGGTCACTTGACGCAAATAAGAAGGTGAGCACTTCAAGGATTCATAAGTAAGGGTATCAATTAATAAAGCAAAGGGAAATGTACTTGCATCCCCAACAATTTGGCTATTCAAGGCCATCGTGAAACTATCAATATCCTTAAGGGAGGGAGCCTCACTCATGCAATTTCTTTGACTCTACTACATCATAAAAGGCACTCACCTGTCGCATTTAGTACTAAGAGTAATATTAAGTACTCCATAAACCAAAGTTATCGGGGAAAAATAGTAAGAATTAAAATGGTAGACTAAAATACCTTAATGCATAAATAAAACAAGCAGGTGAAGCTACCTTAAGCACCTTCAAAAAGCATCCTAAGGTGACTATGAGTTATGTAGTTCTTCTCATCCCACTTGCAAGCTACCTTCACGTACTTATCGAGGCTAGAAAAAGTTATGGAGTTCTAACTAAGGTCGCTCACTGTGGTAACATACTCTAAGTTCACTATCTAGTGCAAGTTAAAACAATTGCCCTTACCGGCAAAGATTGTGCAACCCAGAAGGCACAACATGAAAAGGCGGAAGATCTCCTCATAGGAGAGATTATCCAAAGAGCCCTTCAAAATCTACTTGATCAAGGAGAGATGAAGAAAGTTGGATTTAGTGGGCCACCCCTTAGCTGAAGACTTGAATAGGTCAATATGCCTCTTCTTTCCCTAACCTGAAGTTAGGATCATGCCTTAAAGGGTTCAACTTAAAAGGGTTCCCAGTTAGCATACAGAAATCCATAGGAGTGATCATCATCTCACACAAAAGAAAGGCAAAGGTTCTGGCAGTGTCCAAAATCTCTGTATCAAACCCTTGAAGTGGTAACATGATGTATGCAGAGCTGCAAGCTTGGAGATGAACCAAACCTAGTAACTCAGCATAGACGATATGTCCTGGAATGAAGGAGTACAATTCCACCAACCAAGACTAAAAGATCCACCACCAACCCTCTAAAGCCTGAGCACCAGAAGATCAGATAAAGGACCTACCCCTTAAACACCACCAGGTATATGACAAAGTTTAGAGAGATTTAAGAGAGTTTTCTTTGAACTAGCAACTGAGGTCTTTCATATATCATTAACTGCTGCTTATAGTGAAAAACAAGACTTACATACTCAGCCTTACTTACGTAATCAATAGCAGAATATGCTAAGGGACTAAACTAGCAAAACAGTTTGAATCAAAACAGCCTAAAAACAGCAGGTGACCCTTGATCTTTGACACCTAATGCCCTTGCAAATCTCTATTACTGAGGTGTCAAGCTTAAACCAGCTCCAAGGACTGCTAATTATGGCTTTGGAGACAATTTGTAGCTGCTTATATCATGATCACGCTGGCTGGTTAGCAAAGTACAGCACCTTGAAATCCATTGGATCAAAAGGTATTTCCAAGGTACTTAAGCTAGTTAAAAGCAAATACTAAATGATCTAATTCTGTAACTTTAGGACCTTCAGTGATAAATATTTAGACATATTTTTAAGTCCTTAAACATGCCAGGATGAGCTGCTAACTTGGAGGTAAAATACCCCTATTGAAACTGCTGTCGCTGGAATTGATCTGCTGCTACTGCTGGACTGTTTTTGCTGAAAGTCAAGCAACCTTTATCATTTAGTAGCTGATTTAAGTGCTAACAAATGAGCTAGGTCACTATCCAAAAAGGGTGATACTCCTTGACTAAAAATGATTTACCAGTAGTTGTTGGAGCAACCAAAATACACTGAGCTTTGGGCAATCCTTATTGAAACTGAATTGAGCTAAGGTTCCTGGTAAGACTCAAAATGACCTTGTCTGCTTGAAAGAGGACCTAGGATATCTAGCAAAGAAAGGACATCCCTAAACAAGCATCGAAATTATAGTGTTTTCCTTCACAAAATTGATCCTTAAGAGGATAAGTGAATAATGACTCCTTTCTCTTTAGCTAAATAGCTTGAACTTGCCCTTAGTCTGGACCATCCTCCCCTCTTTTGAAAGGATTTTCCTCAAATCCCCATAATCAATCTCATCCTCTATATAGGGACTTAAATCACCTACATTGAAGGTGGCTGACATAGCCATATCTCTGGAGAGCTCTAACTTGTAAACATTGCTGCCTACCTTAGCCAACACTCTGAAGGGACCATCTCCTCTAGCCATCAGCTTTCTCTTTGTTCTTATAGGGAATCTCTCCTTCTTAAGGTGGAGCCAAACAAGGTCTCCACGCTGATACTCAACCTCTTTTCTGTTTTTGTTGGCCTTGATCTTGTATGCCTTATTGACCTTCTCAATATGAGCTCTAATATGCTCATGTAGCTTCTTCATCTCCTTGACTCTTTACTCAGCTTCAAAACTAATCTTGCAATTCGTAGGTAGTGGGATGAGATCAATGAGAGTAAGTGGATTGATCCTATATAAGGCTTCAAATGGAGAGCATCGAGTAGCTCTAGCTGGAGTTCAGTTGTAGGCAAATTCAACATGTGGAAGATTGAGATCCCAATATTTTAGGTTCCTTTGGACCAATGTTCTAAGGAGGGTAGATAGGGTCCTATTAGTGACTTCAGTTTAGCCATCAGTCTAGGGATGACGGGTAGTACTATAAAGCAGCTTGGTTCCTAATAGATGCCCAAGACTCCTCCAAAAGTGAGATAAGAACTTGGTGTCTCTATCACTCATAATGGTCCTTGGTACTCTATGGAGTCTAGTTATCTCCTTGAAGTATAAATCTGCAACATAAGAGGCATCATCTATCTTGTGGCGGGTTATAAAGTATGTCATCTTAGAAAATATGTCAACAACCACCATAACTGAGTCCTTGCCCCTCTGTGTTCTTGGCAAAGCTACCATAAAATCCATACTGACGTCTTCCTAAGGCCTTAAAGGAACTGGTAGTGGGGTATATAGACCTTGATGGAACTGGCTCTTGGCTTTATGGCAAATGGAGCATTTGGACACGACCTTATAAACATACTTCCCCATTTTCGACCAAAAGAAGTGTTCCCTGAGGATATCTAGGGTCTTGTTCAAGTCAAAGTGGCCAGCAAGGGATCCCCCAGGGCTTCCCAAATCTATAACTCCCCTAGTGGGCTTATTGGAGCACATAGTTTATTCCCTTTGAAGAGAAATCCCTCTTACATCATATAGGGCCCCTAAGCTGGAATAGTCTTCACTAATTCTCGAAAGGCTAGATCTTCTAGATAATAAGCTTGCATGGCTTGCAATCCCAAGAGCTTTGTTCCCAGAATTGAGATAAACGCATACCTTCTGGGAAGGGCATCAGCTATCACATTTTCAGTGCCCTTCTTGTGCTTGGTAAAGAAAGTGAAAGCTTACAGAAACATAACCCACTTAGCATGCCTAGCATTGCATTTGGGCTGACCATTAAGTAACTTTAAGGCTTGATGATTAGAATGGAATACAAAAGCCTTAGGCTTGAGATAATGACTCCAGTGACTCAATGCTCCCAATATTATATAGAATTCCTTATCATATGTTGAGTAGTTGAGCTTGGGACCATTGAGTTTCCCACTAAATTAGGCTAATAGTTTCTTGAACTGAGTCAGAAGAGGCCTAATGCCCACTCCACTGGCATCACACTCTACCTCAAACAACTCCTCAAAATTAGGCAATGCTAGGACATGTGCCTCACAAAGCCTTTGTTTCATGGTCTTAAAGGCCTTCGAAGCTGCTGGAGGCCAAGAGAAGCTGCCTTCCTTTATGCATTCTGTGATTGGAGCCATGATTGAGCTCAAATCTCTGATAAACCTTCTATAAACAGAAGCAAGGCTATGAAAACTCCTCACTGCTGTGACTGGACTTGGGACATGCCATGATTTGATTGCATCAACCTTGGTCTCATCTACCTCAATGCCATCACAGGAGACCACATATCCAATGAAAACAACCCTTGGAATAAAGAACTCACATTTTTTAAGTTTCGATAGAGCTTCTGACCACTGAGTGTAAAGAAGACTTGCCTTAAATGATGGATGTGATCTAATTTAGTCTTGCTATACACAAGAATATCATCAAGGTATACTACTACAAACAGGCCAATGTAGGGTGTGAGCACCTCATCTATCAGCCTTATGAAGGTGTTTGGGGCATTAGACAATCCAAATAGCATAATAAGCCACTCATATAGCCCTTACGTGGTTTAGAATGCAATTTTCGACTCATCCCTTTTTCTCATTCTGATATGATGATATCCAATTTTGAGATCAATCTTAGAGAAGACTTTAGAATCATGGAGCTCATCTAACATGTCATCAGGTCTAGGAGCAGGATACTTATACTTGAATATCATATTGTTTGTGGCCCTACTGTCCACACATATTCTCGGACTGCCATCTTTATTTAACACCAAAAGAGCTAGAATTGAGCATGGACTCATGCTCTACCTCATATATCCTTTGTCAATCAACTCTTGAGCCTGCCTCTGTAACTCCTTGGTCTTAATTAGGTTGCATCTATAAGGAGGCTTGTTGGATAAGGGGGCTCCAGAAATCAAGTCCCTTTGGTGTTCAATTTCCCTCTTAAGAGGAAGCCCAGGGGGTAGCTCCTGAGGAAATACATCCTTAAACTCATCGAGTAAAGGCTCAACTGAGGGATGAAAAGATGTGGGATCTGTACTGGGGTTGGATTCCATTATCAAGATAGCAAATATGGGTTTTTCCTTAGAAATAACCCTCTCCACTCTTCCCCCATTGATAAGTAAAGCACTCTCCTTGTGTTTTTCCCTCCCAGTTTTAGCTTTGTGTATCTGGCTAGGAGCTAAAGGGGTCAAATTCATCTTTATGCCTTACAGTTTAAAGGAATAGGTGTTAGATTGACCATGATGAATAACATATCTATCATACTGCCAGGGTCTACCAAGAAGTAGATGACAAGCATACATAGGCAGTACATCACCCACAGCCTCATCCTTGTATTCTCCAATTGAAAAGGCAACCAAAGCTTGTTTAGAAATTGTTACCTCATTCCCTTTCTTGAGCCATTGCAAGATATGAGGCCTGGGTGTTTAATGGTGGTCAAATTGAGCTTGCTGATCATTTCAGTGGAGGCCACATTGATACATCTCCCCCCATCTATAATCAAGTTGCATGTTTTACCAGCTACCTTGCATCTAGAGTGAAAGATTTTCTCTCGTTGACTGACTCTGATGGGCCTTCAGTGGCATAAAGCACTCTCTTGTTCATTAGCATTTCATCTTCTTCAGGTGGTAGATAGGAGGTTTCTCGTTCATCAGAAACTTTCTCATCTTCCTCTACCTCCATATGATCTAGTCTTCAATGTCTCTAAGTGTAAGGACTCTTTTGTTAGGACAGTCAGCTTAAAAATGCCTATAGCCATGGCATTTAAAACATTTCTTCTGGTTTTTAGGGGCTTCTTTGGCTAACTCCTTACCCTTCCCTAGGTCTTCCTTGGGAGCAGGGTCTAGTTTGTAGCAGTTGAGGGCCCTGATTGGAATAGTTGGCTTGGTATGGGTAGAAGGATAAGCCCTCCTTGACTTGAGCTATTTCTCAACCTTAACAGCTAGCTCGCAGGCATCTTCAAAGGTCCAGAAAGGCTGAAGCCCAACTTTATCCAAAATGACAAGGTTAATATCCTTGAGAAATCTAGCAATAGTTTGCTCTGGTGCTTCCCTTACACTACATTAGATTTGGAGTTGCTTGAACTCCCTTATATATTCCTCAACCTTAATGCTTCCTTTCTAAATAGAAGTAAATCTAAGATAAAGTTCTTGCTTGTATGTGGCTGGTAGAAACCTCTTGTCCATTTGTTTCTTCAATTTGACATAGGTTTTGATCTTGGGTTTGCCTTCTAAAGCCCTGGTTCTTTCAGATTCTTATACCAGAGAGAAGCATGCTATTTTAGTTTTAAAATAGCAAGCTTAAAAGCCTTTTCCCCAAAGTATCCTTTGATCTCTATAATCCTTTTCCTAGCTTGTACCCATTTAAGGTAATCTTCAGGTTTAAGGCTACCATCAAACTTAAGTGCCTCTATTTGGAAGTCCTTAAGATCGTCTTGTGCACTCTTCTTCTCCTGGGCCTAACTTCTCCATTTGAACAACTACTCCCATAATGGGAGTCTAAGGAAGCGTCAGAACCATTAGGATATCCCTACCCCTAGGTTGAGTCATAAGCTATTGTATTTGGGCAGTAAGGGTTCTAATGCTTTCTTGTATTTTCAGAATAGCTCTGTCCCTCTTGAGTTCATGAGCCTGTTCTAGGGAAAGGCCTCTAGGAACTCTAGCAGACTGTTGAGGAGGGGGAGAAGTAGTTCCCCTCTCAGCCATGGTGTTCAGGTAAGGAAAAAAAAGGTGTGTTGTGGTTGTTTTAAGGAGCTAGGTGCTTTGCAGCAAACAGAAGAGAACTCACCAAGAATTGTAATAACCCAAACCTAAATTACGGTTCTTTATTTAATTACCTCATGTTAATGATTTTTTTATATTTATTTATCGCATTTAATAATCCCGGTGGAAAAAATTTATTTGGGCCCTCACATTGCAATTCGGTTTTTACTAACGAAAGGAAAAATTTGGGAAAATTGCTATAAAGCCCTGATAATTATAGTCTAATTGATTAAATTACTTTTTCATAACATCACAAAAGTTAAATTTTGAGTGACACAAAATATTATCGTTACAGAATCTTTTATTGCTAAACCCAACTTATGTTTGCCCAATTAGAAGCCCAACAAGCTTGTATTATTAATCGAGCTAATTACCATGATTTAGCCTTAACCATGGTTAGCAAAAGTTACTTTTGGGGGAAAAACATTCAGCCAAGTCAATTTTTTTTGACTCATTCCTAGCCAAGGAAACCTAAACCACACACATCTCTCTCCTTTCTCTGTCTAAACCCACGGCCACCCCCAGCTGCTGCTGCTACTTTCTTGGTGTTTTTCAGCCAGCCTTAGCTGCCTCTAACCCCTCGACACCCCAGTACGATGAGCCACCATCCCCAATCGTTAGAACCACCAAACATAACCTCCATCTCTACTTTTTTCAAGCTCAAAGTGAGTAACCCTAAGTTTGTTTCTTTGGATTTTTGATTTTGATTCTTGTTTATGTTGATTTGAGTTTTGATCATGTTCTTTGGATGAAACAAAAGTTATTTTGATGTTTTTAATTGTTGATTGAGTTTGGAGCATGCTAGGTTTTAGGGTTATTCATGATCACGCAAGCTTAAGGTTAGAAGTATGCTTTTCTTGGATTGTTTGTATTTGATATAGTGGTTTTAATCTCTAATAATATTTATGAGGGCATTTTGGTAATTTTGGATGAGATGAAGAGGAAGAAAGTTGGTTGCAAGCTAGGGTTTTGGCAATTAAAGCATGGTTTGAATTATTTTAGCATTAAGCATGTTGTTTGATTTTATTTTGATGCAAAATGAATTTGGATGTGTTCTTTGACTTGAAAAAAATAATTTGGTGTGATTTTTGAAAAAGGGATGTATTAGGGAAACTTCTCTAATTGATTATAAAGGATCATTTTGCTCATTTATGCAACTAAATAAGATCATGAATGTATTTTAAGTGGGTTTGAGAAAGGGAAGAATTGAAAAATTGATGTATATGATTATGGAGTGAAATTGAGTACTATGGCTTTGTATGGTGGTGGGAAGGACCAAAGCTTTGTTACATAATTTTAAGGAGTGATTTCAGATGAGGATTTGTGTGAAAAGAGAGGCAGAAGTAAGGTAGTGTGGCTGTGAACTAACAGAAAACAAGAGACTCTTTGCCAATAAACTGGTAATTGTCGGCCTAGCTAAAAATTATGATTTTTGGTGATCACTGTGTTAGCTTTCAAATGCCTTTTAAATTGCATTAATCTGAGTTCTGTACAGAAGGTTATAGCCAGTTTTCTAGAACTATGTAGGTTCAATAAAAACTGATACACTTGTGTTCTAACCCTATTTTGGGAACCCTATTGTGGGAATCATTTTTGTGTTGTAAATGATATTTTTTTGGGACTTCTTAAGCTTTCTATATGGAGAAATTAGGTCTCAAATAGAGGTCAGGAGGTTTGGTTACGAGTCATTTATTCTAGCCCCTGTTGCGTCTTTACTTTTTTTCTAAAATTATTGACTATGAAAATAAATACAGTTGCTAGCTATTTGTTTCTAAAATGATGTTTTTGTACAGAATCAGGGCCTAATCTATCATTTCCTCCCCTTTTATGCATAATCATACTCAGTGAAATTTTATTAAAAGTCTCAGGTATGTTCATTGCCTGTATCTTTAGAAATTAGCATGTGTTTATTAAAATTATAATGTTTTAGTAAGCACATCAATGAATTTGTTTAATTAATGATTTATCACATAATTAGTGACCCTATCAGTTATCAGTTACAGGGTGTTGCCCTTCAGTTACCGACGTGGCTTCAGGCCAAGTCTTCCGATCATCTTGACAAGTGTACACCTATCTTCAGATCGTAACAGTTACTAGGGGGTCACTATCAGATAATAATTAACAATGTAGTTTCATACTCATCTCATTCCCTATTTTAAGTCAAAATGAATTACAATGCGGGCCTAACCAGTTTTTCAGTGAACTTTTAACAATACAGGGATGCATGTACTAAGCTTTGGCTCACAGTTCGAAATATTTTCATTTTTTGTTTTAGACAAATGTTCAGTGAATCACCCTCAAGCTAGCAAGCCGACTGAAGGTGATAAGTGAGCAAGGAAGTCTGAATGGAACGATGGTGTATTAGTGATTAGATGCTTTTTATGTTGTATTGTGAAATATTTTGATGTTAGAATTGTATACTCTATAAGAGTTGCTATATTTTGGTGTAAACCTTCAGATAGTTGAGTGGTTTGATGTTAGAACTATTCATATATGGTTTTCAGGGGTTGTGATGGTAAACATTGTTTAATATTGCTATATTTACTATTTATAAGCAAAGTCTTGTCCTTTTTGGACAACGATAATGCCCTGATCATTTAGGATATTACTTCTCATGGGTGAAACTAATGAAGAGAACGCAAACGGTGAATTATGTACATTTGGGGTGTTACAAGAATCAAGTTTGGGCTCTCATATCAAATGATGTATGCTGAACTGCAAGCTTGGAGATGAACCAAACCTAGCAACTGAACATAGAAGATATGTCCTGGAATAAAGGAGAACATCTTCACCAACCAAGACTAAAAGATCCACCACCAACCCTCCTAAAGCCTAAGCACCAGAAGATCAGATAAAGGATCTAGCCACTAAACACCACCAAGTTTAGGATAAAGTTTAGAGAGATTTGAGAGAGTTTACTTTGAACCACCAATTGAGATCTTTCATATATCATTAACTGCTGCTTGCAATGAAAAACAAGGCTTATATACTCAGCCTTACTTCCATAATCAATAACTAAACAGAATATGCTGAGGGACTAAACCAGCAAAATAGTTTAAATCAAAACAGCCTAAAAACAGTAGGTGGCCCTTGATCTTTGACACCTAATGCCTTTGCTAATCTCCATTACTAAGGTGTCAAGCTAAAACCAGTTCCAAGGACTGCTAATGATGGCTTTGGAGGTGATTTGCAGCTGCTTACATCGAGATTACACTAGTTGGTCAGCAAAGTATAGTAGCCTGAAATCCATTAGATCAAAGGGTATTTCCAAGGTACTTGAGCTGGTTAAAAGCAAATGCTAAATGATCTAATTTTACAACTTTAGGACCTTCAATGATAAATATTTAGACATATTTTCAAGTCCTTAAACACGACAAATGAGATGTTAAGTTAGAGGTAAAATACCCTATTGAAACTGCTGCTGCTGGAATTGATGTGCTGCTACTGCTGGACTGTTTTTGCTAAAAGTTAAGCAACTTTTTATAATTTAGTAGCTGATTTAAGTGCTAACAAATAAGATAGGTTACTATCCAAAAATGATGATGCTCTTTAACTAAAAATGATTCACTAGTAGCTGTTGGAGCAACCAAAATGCACTGAGCTTTGGCCAATCCTTATTGAAAATGAATTGAGTTAAGGCTACTAGTAAGCCTTAAAATGACCTTGTTTGCTTGTAAGAGGACCTAGGGTATCTAGCAAAGCAAGGATCTCCCTAAACAAGTATCAAAATTACATTATTTCCCTTCACAGAATTGATCCTTAAGAGGATCAGTGGGCAATGACTCCTTTCCCTCAGGCTAAATAGCTTGAACTTGCCCTTGGTCTGCATCAGGCAACAGTTGATTGCCTTCTAAGCCCTGCCATCTTCATCAAATGGTTGAGTTGGCACGAATCACTTTTATCTTGCCAATACTGGGAAGCCTCTTATGAGGACACTCAATATCTTTCAAATTCACATGCCTTTTCAAGGATTCTAGTTATAGAAAAAGAAAAAAAAAAGCCAAATTGCCAAATTGACTCAAGAAGATTTAAGAATTGTCGGGGGGAAGAGCATTAACCAGCTAGAAAAAGAACATACTAGGCCCTGCCAAGCAATGGTGGAAATGTGGTGGTTCTTATTTTGTAAGTACCACAAGTTGTAGGTATTAATCAAAATACTGAGAGTCCAGGACCTAATCCTATAGTCATCTTAAAACCTATTGTTGCCCCGACGATGGGAAGGAGGAGGTTGTGCACTAGCCATAATCTACATGTAAAACATCAAGATTTAGTTTTCAAGTTAATAGGGTTGATTTCCAACCCTTACAACAACCAAAAGCTACACGACAGAATTTCAATAGAATTTCTGCTGGAACTCGAAAAAATTGAAAGTTAAAGCCTGAGGAGTAAAAACTAAGCCGAAGTTTCACTCCTAATATCTTTCTACACTCTACAATGTCCTAAATACACAAAATTTATCCATTAACTCTGTAAAATGAAGGTTCACAACCAAACCAAAGAAACCCTCAAATCCTCCAAAATGGTATAAAATTCAAAATTTTAACTTAAAATGCCAAAACTTGAGTGAATAATGCGAAAGCAAACTAGAAATGAGCAATTAGCTTGTGATTTGGAGCAAAAGGAGGGCTTAAAGAGCTTAAGGATGTGGACAATTGCATTTTTAGAGTGTGCAGGTGTAGAATTGGGAGCAAAATGGAGAAAGAAAGTCACAACAGCTTTTATGATTTTGAGCGTGGGCCCAGCTAACATGTGAAACACTCCACCTGAGGGGTACCTCGCAAGACCGAAACTTAAAGGAATTGATGGGGGCTTGCACAAGTGGTGGAGCATGTGGTTTAATTTAATATAATGCGCAAAACCTATCCAGCCCTTAACATATGGACAACAAAACCTATCCTTAACGAGATGATTTTACATATAGACAATTACTCAATATCTTGTTCATTCATAACCAAATATTTTCTGTATGTGGGTAAAAAAAAACATGCTTCTTTATAGAGAGATATTATTTCACCAATCGAGTGATAGATATATAACATATTCATCCCTAACGATTTTTCAATTTGATTTGATTCATTCATTCATACCAAGTGGCATAGGGAATGGTCCAATTGCTAGTGCTATATATCAAATGATGCCACTGAGGCTGGGCATGCGGCGCAGCTATGCTTCCAGCCCAGCTTCTGACTCCGTGCTAGTCCCTGTCATGGCACTGGAATCTGATTTCAAAAAAGGGATGATTTGTCTGCCCGGAAGCAAGTAATGTCCAACACATGCATTAAACTCCACCTCATAACTAAGGGTTGATTTGCCATATGTTCCTCATAATTTGATGCTAGATAATACAAGTATTCTAGAGAATACATGAGCATTCTTTTTCCTTTGAGATGAACTAACTTATTACAAATAAAGAAAGGGGCTACAGAAAAGACACCAAACCCTCCCAAAAACTAATGATTTCATTAGTGACAAAATTCACGCAAACTCCATGGTGGGCTACATTTGATGTGCCAACCTTAAGTCGTTCCCAATTTGGATTAAAATCACAATTAG
This sequence comes from Stenocereus thurberi, assembly GCA_002740465.1. NCBI lineage: Eukaryota > Viridiplantae > Streptophyta > Magnoliopsida > Caryophyllales > Cactaceae > Stenocereus > Stenocereus thurberi. The sequence goes on from NCQT01073968.1 coordinate 18,882, forward strand.
GGTTGATCCCGTGCTTCACACGGTCATGAGTTAATATGCATTTTGAAAATTTATTAAAAATATAAATAAGTTAAAAACTTTGTTTAATTAAAGTCATTTAGTCATCTTTAAAAAAATTGACAAAATGTAAGTAAAAGATTGGAATATGATAACTTAACAAGCAAATGAGGAAAAAAAATTCGGTTCCATCACTTAATTAGAAATAATAATCAGTTAAAATTTTATGGAAGAACAATGGAGATATTTGTTCCATTTTCAAAATATAAGAAAAATCTATTCTTTTTTTTTAATTCAGAATGAAATTACTTTACATACGATTCGATATTTACATTTCAATTCAACATTGTTAATGACCTTTCAATGTAGTGTATTAGATTAAAAGTTATATACTAATTAGTAACCCTTGAATTGACATAAAAGAGAACCAATGATAATTGCATGATTTAGTATATTATATTGATGAATAAATGTTGAATTTAATAATATGGCTAAGATCATTTATTAGGTGAAACAAAATCATATTTTTTATTTAAAAATTAAGCAACCAATGATAACATGACAAATGTCATCACCATGTTAACTCATTCAGTTTTATATTATATATATATGATATGATGTATAGGTGTTCCGTTGTTTTGTCAATATCGGACTGCATACTTATGCACTTAGAATTGGCAATTCTGTCCAATTTCACAGTTGAAATTGGTGACAATTTGTTAATTTTTCTAACCGAAATTCTCCATTTGCAAAATATTCTATGATTACTTATGTATTTTAGTGAGTAACAATTGAAAAATAGCATAAATGTAAGTTTTAAAGCTATTAACAATAAAGTTAAAAATGAGGAAAAATGAGGAAGAAAATGTAAAGAATAATGTTACAGTTGGATAAAATGTTAAGAGTTTGTTATTAATTTTATTTGTATAAAATATAACTGGTGGCTCATATTGCATTTGATATTTCCATAATAGGTTATAATTTGGAGACTTTATATGAAAATGTGATGATATTTTGAAACATTTATTCATGGCTCAAAAAATTTCTTATATTTTTCATCATTGAAATGCAAATTTTTGGGGGGTGCTCACCAACTCTCCTTATAAACATATGTATTTCGTTTGCTTAGAAAACTAAAGACCCTCACAATTCTACAAAAACTTGGTGCCTTGAATCGCTATTCTACCTCAAGTTTCACAACCTAAATCAAGAAAGAATAATAAAAGACACAGATTCATTTAATTTGTATCCTAAATAAATTATTTTAAGAAAAATTCATTAATCTCTTGACTGCAATGTGGTTATTTTTAAAAACACAACTATTCATCTAAAAAATAGGCACAAGTGCTCCACCTTTATAGTTTTATGCACTTCAAAATGATAATGTATTACTACAAGATACTTTTTAAGTGTTTTGTTTGGACTTAAAAGTCATATTATCATATATTAAATTTTACAAAAATGGTATGATGGAAGGGTGTCACTACTTATAAATTATGGAAAATTGTCTTTTTATTTATTTTTCACAATTAGAAAAATATGCACATGATATATATTCATGGATTGGGTTGATCCAATTAAGGTATCATTTTGTATCCATCGGTGTAACTGACAAATATTAAAGCATTACCATTCATAATTAATTTTAATAATTGAAAAATCGACGATATGAAAACATTTAACATGTTACTTTTGATCAAAATAAGACACTTAAGAGGTTCTTACTCCAAAACATATATCAGCATCCATATGTTACACCTTTAAATTATCATTAAACAAAAAGGGGAAAAAAAGCTCTAAAATTGACAAACTAGACAGCAACTAAATTACCGGGGAGATGGTACATATTAACTAGTTAAAGATTCTTGAGCCAACCTTTTTGCTAGCTAACCAATATGTGCCACAAGTCCCTGAACTCTGCCCGCAGCCCGTGAACGCTGGCTATAGTTCCTAAATGCTGGTCGAGACCTGTGAACGCTGGCCAGTGTCCGTGAATGCTGGACATGTAACGCTCCCAACATAAGGAGAGTCACACTGCCAGAACTTCCTAAAAGGAGATCCTTAAGGCTCTTGAAGATCAAGGGTTTGGATTAGCATTTAGATAGTTATTCTGGAACAAAACTGCAAGAGTTTCCCTTGTTTTAGCAACATCTGAGGGTCTTAGCTCAGCTAAGCGTACCTGTAAATTGGGGATAGGGTGTAACGTTTGCTAAAATAACCCAAATTCACTGCTTCGGGCCATTCGCCCGGATCACTAATGATCTAACAACTAAAACAAGGGTTAGAAACCTATATATACAGGTACAGAGCCGACTACATGCTTTCACATACAACGATAATTCAAAAATTTACAACGTGATAGATCGAACACTTGCAAAGCTAGCAGAGACTTCTAAGGGGTCGGTATCAAAACAACTTCAAAGTATCTCTTATACCTGCTCAAATTGAACTTGGAAAAAAGGGAAATAATAAAGGGATGGTTGCTCAGTGAGAATTCCCCTACTCCTTAAAACCCAAAACAGTTGCAGGCAATAATA
>NCQT01074017.1:2384-14122 GCA_002740465.1 Stenocereus thurberi
CAGTCACTCACATAACTTGGTCTACTCCAAGACCTTCGTTACAAACACTATGTAACTCAGTCTATCCCAAGATTCTCGTTATAAAAACTACGTCTAATGTCTCCTAAGACTTAGACACACTCTTATCTCACTAGTGGAAAAGAGAAAAAGAAAAACACCTTACTTGAATGCTTTTAAACAAGCTGAATGTAAGGTACAATACAATCCCTATTATGCCAATATTGAAGACTCAATTTAGCACTCTCTTCGAAGATTTTCTCTCAGAAAACTCAGACTAACAAAGACAATTTTAAACCCTTGCAAAACCTTAAGAAAAACTAGAGAATGAGGAGACTTAAATAGTGTGGTATATATGACGCATGAGTGGGGCAAAGAGAATTCCACGCCCACTTAGCAACTTAGCAGCTAAGCTCCTCACAATCTCTCCACTTGATATTAAGGATAGGATAAAATCTTTCAAGGATCTTTCAAAATTATTTTTAGGAAAGAAACTAAATCTCTCAACATTATCTTTAAAAAAAAAAACTTTTTAGACTCAACTGACGCAGTAAAATTAATCCTAATTATTTCAAGAAATCTCAGTAAAAAAACATTCTAAAAACTTGAAATTCATTTTTTATCTTTGACGTCAGAACACCGCAGACTTGACTTCTCAGAACTGTTCTGAGGCAGTATTCTGAAGTACTTAAAAACATTTCAAAGCAAACGCTAAGTGAAGACCTTCTAATTGGCATATTAACAAGAATCTAAAAAATAATACCAATACTAAGCCTAAGACTCTTGTTATCTGCTAGACTCCTTGCATATAATTTTGATGTTCCATACGATGCTCCATGCTGTATGCTTAGAACTGTTCTTATGCAATGTTCTCAGACTTTTGTCATCAGCTGGGCTCTTTGTGCATGTATCAACTTTGATGTTCCACGCTCATTCAAACTGCTCCAAGTATTTTTCAAATCCTGTCTCAAGACATAATTCAATCACAGCATATTGACTAGTACATTTGGACTGTTATCATCAAAACCTTACACATTAATTGGGTCAATACTTTTTCCCCTTTTTGATGATGACAAACCAAATGGCCATTAGACGTCATGTATGATAGGGCAAAATACATTACTGCTAAAATAGTTTATTCAATCCACACAAGAGAGAAAGCATGAGTGAAGAGGTCAGTGTAGAACTAGGCAAACCAATCGAACCAAGGTCATACTCATCTTCTCCCTTTTGACATCATTGAAAAGGATGAGGAGGCCAAAAGTTGAAATATAGTGTGGATGCAATCACCACCAGAGAGGTAATGTAGGAAATAACAGTGATACACTCAAGTGTACGGTGCAGTAATGATATTGGCCATCCAAGTCACGCACAAACAAGTAACACATTTAACAAGCAAAGGTATAAATGCATAAATGCATAAACCATCCAGGAACATTCACAAACCACTACCAGTCACATACATAACCTAGTGTTTTAGAAACAGTGTTGCAAACAGGGAGAGGAATAGGTTCAAGTAGAGGAAGGTGGAGGAGGGAATTTGGCTGTGAGGGTAAGAAGGGCACTCAGCAGATCCTCGTGACATTTGGCATTGAGAGCCTTTTCCTTTGTAAGCACCTATTTTACTTTAGCTATCTCCCCTTTCAATGTAATCTAGTCCTGCAACAGTGTATCAATTGTGGGAGCGTTGGATGTGGAGGCTTCACTAGGAATAGGTCCAAGTGGTGTTTGGAGCCCCTGTTCTGAAGTTGCACTATAGCATTTTGTCACTTTGAAACCACACCCAATCAACGTGTTGTTGCCAATCTCATCACTAACCTGAAAGCCTATTCTCTTCTGCAAGGGAATCCCAAGCTTCTCAAACACTGACGGTAGCAAGAACCCATATCCCATGTCATGATCCTTGGATGTGTTAGCAATTCTCCCAATATGGCTAATCATGATTGCGGGCAAGTTAATTTGCTCACCCCTATCCAAACAAATCAGTGTAGCACATGTCCATGGGATCAGGAAGGTTATGTCCTTAACCTTGGGGAACAATATTCTTAATCACAAACAAAAATAACAGTCGATGCAATCGCATCATTTCCACCTTTTTCATAGATCGGCACACAGTCAGATAGGGTTTTGGCTAGCTTCTGGGTCAATTCCAACAACCGTTCTTCACCTAAGATGCTATTGTCTTCTCACACATACACATCAAAACCTTTGGAGGACACCCCAAGTAACTCACCTAACTTCTTAGCATCAAACCGTAGGTCATGATCATTAACTGTGCTTATCACCACTCCATTGGTGACAACGCAGTTCCCATAGAACTCAACCAAGTCTGGAACTGAACATCCTCTCTTAGTATCCGTGAGCAGGTCTAACCATCCCTGAGCTTCCAACTTCTCTAAGAACACCCCTAGGCCCTATTCCTGAAAGTATGACACCTTAACTACCTTCCCACAAGCCACAGATTTCTGGAGGAAATGCTCATATCTCTCTGCAAGTGTCACATTTTTTTTTTCTAATTTTCTTCTTCTTTGGTTCATTAGACTCTTCAACTAGTTCGGACACTTCTTCCCCCTTAATATAGACTCGGCCACAACTGAGTCATACACCACAATCTCCCAACCCGTAATTGGGTATACTAAAGGTACCATATCAGAGTTCAAGTCTACTAATCTTAAGTCCAAGCTCTTCAAGAGCCTAAAAATAGTGAAAGTAATCGAAAAAGAAGGTGAGGGAGGGTTTTCCATACCAATCGAGATCGTTTGTGGCGATAAAGGTGCCGGTGATTTTCCCTCAGAACTCATCCAAATTGCGCCCCTTTTCTTGATAGTTGGTTTTGTAGTGATCTTGGATGAGAAGTCTTTCGCTTGGAGGATGCTTGATCGCCACGAGTTCTTGTCATTGTGAGGATTTGAGGTGATTTGGGGTTAGGGTTTTCAGGGGGTTTAAGGAAAAAAAGGGAAATTGGGTTCTTGGCAGAGAAAGAGGGATGGACGGATGGGTTATGGAGAGAGAGAGCGGAGGGATTTAATGGTGAACATGAATGGCCCGAAAATCGAGGGAGTTTATGGGAGAGTTTATTTTGACCCTTCTTAGCGAGAGAATGTTTTACATGCAGCACATCATTACACTAGGCATGGTATAAATTATAGGTTAGGTGTAATGAAAAAGAAAATTTCGGTTTCCAACATTCCTTTAATAATGCTACTTGGTCAGCACATGATATAAACAGTGGTCAGGTCTGTTCCTAGAGCCTGTTCTTACTGTTAAAAGTTCCGTGTCTCAAGATACTAAGAGCAATATCATTAGACCTCAACGAGTATCAGCATGTTACATTCCACATATATGCCAGTAAAAGCACAAAAATTGAATGCATCCATTGTAACCATTTATTTGGCCTAAAACCCTTAACTAGTCAATCATTGGGGTTAAACAAGCATGCTCAAATTCTTTTAATCATATCCAATTCAAGTCTATTGCTCTCAAACTGCTCGCTACTCAGTACTTTGGTAAAGATGTCAGCAATTTGTTTGTCAGTTGCACAAAAGTTCATTTAAATTAAACCCTTTTCAATATTATCTCTCAAAAAATGATAACGTATGGCAATATACTTAGTCCTTTTATGTTGACGTGGATTTTTGACAATGTTAATTACACTTGTGTTATCATAAAATATAGGAATTCATCTCGTGTTAATAGAAAAGTCCTTGAGTTGTTGTCTTATCCACAAGAATTGAGCACAACAAGAGGTTGCCGCTACATACTCGGCTTCTGCTGTCGATATGGCAACGGAGTGTTGTTTTCTGGTTGCCCAAGAGACCAAACAGGGTTCGAGAAAATGAGCCATACCTGAGGTGCTTTTTCTATCAATCAAGAATCCAGCATAATCAGCATCTGCATACCCAATGAGATCAAAATTGCACCCTCAAGGATACCATAAAGCTAAGTCCAAGGTGTATGTCAAATATCTCAAAATCCGTTTTACAGCTTTCAAATGTGTTTCTTTAGGATTTGACTAAAAACGGGCACACAAACCAACACTGAAAACAATGTCAGGTCTACTAGCGGTTAGGTATAGAAGCGACCCTATCATGCCCTTATAGAATTTCTCTTCAATTGAAGGACTCCAATCATCCACAACCAACTTGGTTGAAGGAGATATGGGTGTGTCTATGGGCTTAGCCGATTCCATTCCAAACTTCTTAATTAATTATTTGATATATTTTTGTTGATGCATCATAGTTCCATTTGAGGTTTGCTTGATTTGTAAGGCTAAGAAAAAGTCAAGCTTGCCCATCATGCTCCTCTCAAACTCTCTCCTCATCAAATCTGAAAATTCATCACATAAACCATTGTTGGTTACACCAAATATAATGTCATCGACATATATTTAGACAATCAACAAATGTTCCCCCTTTGATTTGATAAACAAGGTATTATAAACCTTGCCCCTTTGAAAACCATTATCAATTACAAATTTTGACAAGCGTTCATTCCAAGCTCTAGGAGCTTGTTTTAAACCATAAAGAGCTTTATCAAGTTTAAACACAAGGTTAGGGAAATCATGATTTTCAAAACCAGGGGGTTGACTTACATACACCTCTTCCTTAAGGTATCCGTTGAAGAATGCACTTTTGACGTCCATTTGATACAACTTATATCTCCATGTAGGCTACGAAGGCCACCAAAATGCAAATAGCCTCAATCCTTGCAACAGGTGCAAATGTTTCCTCATAGTCAATCCCCTCTTCTTGGTTGTAACCTTGAACCACCAGCCTGGCCTTGTTCCGAGTGACTGTAATGAACTCATCCAGTTTGTTCTTGAACGCCCACTTGGTGCCAATTATCGATCTGTCATTAGACCTTCGTTCAAGGTGCCTGACTTTGTTCCTTTCAAATTGATGAAGCTCCTCTTGCATGGCAGCAACCCAGTCAGAATCTACAAGAGCTTCATGAACATTCTTTGGCTTAATGTTAGCTAGAAAAGTATAGAAGGCACAAAAGTTTCTGAGTTTAGATCTGGTTCGCATCCCTGTGTTAATATCAAACATGATCTAGTCAAGGGGGTGCGAGCTCTAGTGCTTCCAGGGCCATGGAATAAATGGATCCACATATACACTTACCAATCTCTCCTAGGTACTTAGTAAAACCGATTCTGGAACTGTTCCGGTGCCTGTTCCCATATCAATTCGGGAATAATTGGGTTGAGTATCTCGGTTCCGTTTAGGTTCAGCAATGCTTCCCTCTCACTGGTTTGCTCCCTACCCACCTTCCAAATTTTCAGTTCTAGGACTTGGTTCACCTTTAGGAGCCTTACCTTTGTCAACTATGGAGCTTTGAGTGAGCGAGAGGTCTTTTCTTACAAGACCAAGTTGAAACTCTTTATCTTGTGTATCATACTCAACCACAGAGTTAGTTTCATCAAATAATACATGCACACTCTCCTCAACACACAAGGTTCTTTTGTTAAACACTTTGTATGCCTTATTGTGTGAGGAGTACCCTAAGTATATGGCTTCATCACTCCTAGGGTCAAACTTTCCTAAGGATTCATTCCCATTATTGTGCACGTAGCATTTGCAACCAAACACCCTCAAGTGCATAATATTGAGTTTTTGTCCCTTGAAAAGTTCATAAGAATTCTTGTTAAGTATGGGTATGATCATGCATCCATTAATAATATAACACGACGTATTTAATGCCTCTGCCTAAAAGTTTCCAAGAAGACCATTAGCAAGAAGCATAGTCCTAGTTATGTCTTCTAGAGTCCGATTTTTACGCTCTACCACCCCATTCTGTTGGGGTTTCTGGGGGCAAAAAAGTTGTGATGTACACCGTGTTCATTACAATAATCAATGAAGCTCGAGTTTTCAAATTCTTTGGCATGGTCAGACCTAAGACTTACTAATAAGTGTCCTACTCTCTTTTCCATTTTCTTGAGAAGCACAAGAAACTTCTCAAATGATTCATCTTTTGATGCCAAAAATAAAGTCTAAGTGAAACGAGAGGAATTATCCACTATAACAAACACATACGTCCTTCCACCTCTACTTGTGATCCTCATAGGATCACACAAATCAACATGTCATAGTTCAAGAGACCAGGAAGTGCTAACACAGTTCTTTGACTTGAAAAAAAGTCCTAACTTATTTTCCTTTAGCACAAGCGTTGCACAACATGTCATCATTGTACTTGATGGAAGGTAGTCTGACTACTAGGTCCTACACATTGTTGTGTCGCTTCCCCCTCAACACAACACTACCAGAATTGACATTGGTAATCAAGCATTGATCTGAAGAAAATTCAACGTGATTACCTCTATTATACAATTGAGATACACTTAGCAAATTATGTTATAACCCATCAACCAGGTACATATTATCAATAGAGTAAGAGAGTGATTTATCTATCTTACCTACACCGACAATTTTTTCAGATTTGCTGTTTCTAAATGCCACTCTCCCTCCATCAAATGCTGTAAGTGAGAGGAAGTCTGATTTGTCTCCCGTCATGTTCCTTAAGCAACCACTATCCAAGAACCATAGTTGATTACCTCCTCTCACTTTAGCCGTATCCTTAAGTCGGGACAAGCTTTCGACTGATTCAAGATCCAATTCAGACTCGCGTCTAGCCATGCGGGCTTCTACAACTTCTTCCTCTTGGGAGTCCTCTTCCTCCTCTGAAGTTTCACCCCAGGCTTCCATCATTGCCTTAGCAAAATGCTTTGAAGAGCTGCTCTGTTGCCGTCTCTTGCCTTAATTTCGGAACTATTCTGACCCCTGTTCTTACTTCTATATGGGGCAATTCTTCACAATGCGATCAAGTTTTCCAAATCTGAAGCATTCTGAAAACTGAACATGATCACTGTTCCATGGCTTCCTGGTACGTCCTTTCTTGATATTGCCTTTAGCCTTCTTAAAGAATTTCTTAAACTTTCGAGTCACCATGGCTGTCTCTTCAAAATCTAAGTCCGAATCATCACTCTCCAAAGCTTTTAGAGCAACGCCTCGATCTCTCTTTGCTTCTTCCGTCACCTGGGCACTTCTCCTTAACTCATTTGTCTGAAGATTCCCAATGAGCTCATTCAATGTGATTTCGTTCATCTTCTTTGCTTCCTGGATGGCTACGACTTTCGTTTCCCACGACTGAGGCAAAAATCACAGGATCTTTCTTGCCAAGTCTTTAGTGGTGAAGGATTTTCCCAATGATTTCAGCTCGTCGGTGATGTGAGTAAAANNNGTGTACATATCCATTATCATCTCTTCGTCGCTTATTTCGAACAACTCGTACTTTCTCATCAGCAGCTCGATCCTGGATTGCTTAATTTGGTTAGTTCCTTTATGTGCCACATGAAGCGCATTCTATGTTTCTTTTGCGGACACACATTCTGAGATCTGAGTGTACTATCTAGTCCAAGACCAAAGTACAGCAACTTCTTAGCCTTAGCTTTTTTTCCATCTTTTTGAAATCCTCCGAGTTAAACTCCTCTGGCTTTTTAGCAACGGTCTTGCCGTCTTCCGTGGTCTTCATTGGAATGTAAGGACCATTCACAATGATCATCCATAGCTCATAGTCATCAACCTGAATGTAGTTCTCCATACGATTCTTTCACCGGTTGCGGTGTTGTCCATTGAATTATGGTGGTCGAGTCATAGATGGACCCTCCAAAATTCCTTGTGGAGTATTCATCTATTCAGGATCTCTCAAGGTATTAACCTAAATATGAGAACTCTACTCTGATACCACTTATTAGAATTAATCACACAAGTACACAAGAGGGGGATGAATTGTGTCTACCGACTTTTCTAATTATTTCAGAACACTCGTGAAAACTATTTGGACTGAGTGTTTGAAGTGAAGTAGAAACAAAACTAATTGCAGAAATAGTAAAGGAGACACAATATTTTTACATGAAAAACCCCCTCTGACCTAACTGAGGTGTAAAAACCACGACTTACAGCTGTAGCATTTCAACACACTTTTACTAAACGGGTCGAACACGTTACAGCTGTAACACACGTGACTCAGTCACTCACGTAACTTGGTCTACACCAAGACCTTCATTACAAACATTACATAACTTAGTCTACCCTGAGACCCTTGTTACAAAAACCACGTCCAATGTCTCCCAAGACTTGAACACTCTCTTATCTCACTTATGAAAAAGAGAAAAAGAAAAACACCTTACTTAAATGCTTCTAAACAAGCTGAATGTAAGGTATAATATAATCCCTATTATGCTAATATTGAAGACTCAATTTAGCACTCTCTTTGAAGGTTTTCTCTCAGAAAATTTAGACTAACAAAGACAATTTTAAACTCTTGCAAAACCTTGAGAAACACTAGAGAAGGAGGAGACTTAAATAGTTGGTGCATATGGTGCACAAGTAGGGCAAAGAGAATTCTAAGCCTACTTAGCAACTTAGCAGCCAAGCTCCTCACAATCTCTCCACTTGATATTCTTCCCTTAAAGGATAGGATAAAATCTTTCAACGAGCTTTCAAAATTATTTTTAATGAAAGAAACTAAAATCTCTCAACATTATCTTTAAAGAAAAAATCTTTTTAGACTCAACTGATACAGGGAAATTAATCCTAATTATTTTAAGAAAATCGCAAGTAAAAAAACGTTCTAAAAGCTTAGAATTCGTTTTTTGTCTTTGACGTCAAAACACCGTAGGCCTGACTTCTCACAACTGTTCTGAGGTAATGTTCTGAAATACTTAAAAATATTTCAAAGCAAATGCTAAGTCAAGACCTTCTAATTGGCATATCAACAAGAATCTAAAAAATAATACCAATACGAAGCCTAAGACTCTTGTTATCAGTTGGACTCCTTGCACATGATTTTGATGTTCCATGCGATGCTCCATGCTCTGTGCTCATAACTGTTTTGAGGCAATGTTCTCAGGCTTTTGTTATCAGCTGGGCTCCTTGTATATGTATCGACTTTGATGTTCCACGCTCCTTCGAACTGCTCCAAGTATTTTCCGAATCCTGTCTTAACACATAATTCAAGCACAGCATATTAACTAGTACATTTGGATTGTTATCATCAAAACCTTACACATTAATTGGGTGAACAATATAATACTCGAGATATGTGGATTCCAGCTTATTTCAAGAATTTGTTCTTGGGAGCAGTTCTGAGAACTACATCAAGATCTAAAACTTGAGAATCAATTTTTTAGTAATTTCACAAATCCACACTCGAGTTTGGTTAAATTATGGATGCGATATGAGGGTGCCCCAGAGTTGTAGAGGCATGGCCAGTTGCAAGCAGATAATAAAACCTCTTCTTCAGCACCTCTATTAAAGACCACTAAAGATTTAGAGAGACATGCAGGTGAAATCTATACTTATGCAACTTTTCATAAGTTTCAAAATGAGTTTTAGAATGCTTGTATAGATTAAGAGGTTGAGGATAAGCAAGCAAGCATCAGATGAGGGGTTGTGATTACTATAGTAGATAATAGTCAAAACATAGCTACGAAAAGGCACGTTACATATAACCTCTAATCATGTGGCACATTGCTCTTGCAAGATGTTTGAAAGTGAAGGTATTCCTTGTTGTCATATATTGTGTATTTTGAAGGGAAAGACTTTGCATGACTTGCCTACTTATTATATTTTGAATCGATGGACTAAAATGGCGGCAAATAAACTAATTTTTGATGTGGACAGTACTCTTTTAGAGGGGCGTTCTCAAATGGCGCATGAAGACAAGTTAATTTCAAGAAATTGGTTAGAGTTTTTAGATTGTATGCAAGTTGCTGGAAGAGATGAGGGAAAGCTAACTCTTATTAGTAAATGAATTCATAATCTTTTGAATGAAGTCAAGGAGTTAGATGGTAGTGCAAGTGAAAGCAAAATGAGTGAGTTAGAGTCATTCATTGGATCAAGTGCTCCTGATCAAATTGACATCCTTCACCTAAGCAATCCCATGCCAAAGGAAGTGGTAAACGAATTAAAGGTGGTAAAGAGAAAGCGATGGAGCAACAATGTAAGCGGTTGAGACTTTGTAAAGCTTGTGAAGAACAAGCCTACCATGATAGCTGGAACTGCCCACCAAACTCACTTCCTAGTTTGAGGTAAGAACTAAAAGATCATTCTTTTTTATGACTTACACTAGTATTAAAGTTGTTTTCTTATTTATCTTAATTGTGTGTTACTTATTGTTTAGGTCCGAATGAAGGTGCACTTGTGATGTGGAGGAATTAATGCAACTTCAAAACTTGCAAGAAGCAGATGTTGTAATTTGAGATGTGATTTCATCAATGTAGTTGTATGGATACTTATCTAACTTCACTGGCTTTGGGCATTGAATAGTTATTGAAGAATGCAATGTTGTAGTTTCAAATGTGATTTTCACAATGCAACTCTGTAGTTTGAGATGTGATTGGAAAAATGCAATGTTGTAGTTTCAAATGTGATTTTCACAATGCAACTTTGTAGTTTAAGATGTGATTAGAAGAATGCAATATTCTAGTTTCAAATATGATTTTCACAGTGCAACTCTATAGTTTGAGATGTGATTTGAAGAATGCAATGTTGTAGTTTCAAATGTGATTTTCATAATACAACTCTGTAGTTTGAGATATGATTTAAAGAATGCAATGTTGTAGTGCAGGTTTGTAGTTTGAGATGCAATTTGAAGAATGCAATGTTGTAGTTCCAAATATGATTTTCACAATGCATGTTGAATGTATTATATTTTGTTGGAGATGCAATTTGAGCACTGTTTTCAATTCATTAATGTCGGACAACGGTCGTAGTTCATTGGTTGTACACGTTTAGTTGTTTTGGATAGCATGTGGAGGAATGCATGTAATGAAATCACAGTTATTGAATCCAAGCAACCATTTTGATCATTGTTTTGTTTATAAGTTATCAACCTCGATATTCATAAGTTTTGACAATAACTCAAACAACCATAGCTTTAACAATAATCACTCCCATTCTAACCTTGTGAAATTTCATAACCAAATGCCTTCAAGCTCCTCAAATAATCACTCTCACTAGGACAACAAATTCAAACAACCATAGTTTTGACAACAACTCCATATAATTTCACCTCAAATTTGATAAATTTCCAACCATTTTCACACTCAATTACAACAATCACACAAGAGTGAATTTTACAAGCCATAATTTCACACTCAATTGCAACAACTATGAAAATTTCACCCTAATATCAAACCCTAATTTTTGAAGCTTTTCAAAATTAAAAAAAATGAAAAGCATTAAAATTTAAAAGCATGAAGATGGATGTGCACACACGAGGCTTAACGGTGGTGGATCCGATGGCCGGCTGGGCAAGCACTGACGGCGGCGGTGACGAGGGAGGCACGGCTATGGGAACTTCAGGCGACTAGCGATGGTCGAAGTCCATGGGCGGTGAACACCGGATGAGAGAGAGGGGCTAGTCGGTTGTCTGCACAATAGGTGCGAGAGGAGAGAAAAGGCAGGATGGTCACAACGGTGGCGACATGGCCGGTGACCGGCGACCAGCAATAGACCGGTGTAGAGAGAAAGGAGGCGACAAAGATAGACGTGAGAAGAGAGAGAGGGAGGCAGTACGCTGCAATCGATCCCTCTTTCCCCTTGTGCCTTTTTTAAAAAAAATTATTGAAAAAGGGTTTTTTCATTTCGGCCATTAGATTAAATTTTGAAGGCTTAGATTTGAGGTGCTCGCCTATTAATTGGTGCTTACCTAAAAGAAGGTGCTCAGTTTAACCCTCCCAT
>NCQT01074021.1:23052-38275 GCA_002740465.1 Stenocereus thurberi
GAAGAGCGAGGATTACCTTCGGAAGTTCCCTCGGCCAGCAGCTCACTGGGACTTCTTAGTCGAGCGGTCATCTTGATCTTAGCCATTCTGCGTTCTTGAAAGTCAAGCATATGGTCAACCGCCACATCAATTTCCATAGATAAATGACGTCCTCCTCAATGCTGAGGATACTAGGAGTATAAGAGTACTCGCAGCTAGACCATCATGTATTGGCAAGGCATAGGGGATTTTCTTTGGTTCCCTAAACTGATTGTTGGGAGGAATGTGTGCAACCACTTGACCATCAATTAGGGTCGGGAGGCTTGGAAACTGAGGGTAGCGGCACTCCATTTGGGGGCCGGCTGACCTCTTAGGGGCATTCCCTCTTGACGAACAAGATGAAGACGTACTTATACAAATACAATACAAGGGATGACCCTTTTTAGGAAGCACGAGAAACGTACCTAGAAAGATGAAGTGGTTGAAGGAGGTATTGAAGATACCGATGAAGATACACATGAGCCTTTTGAAGATTCAAAGGGAAAAGTTGAAGATGCTACAGTGAACTTGAATAAAACCTAAGGGGAAGGATATATTCTCTCTTTAGAAATTCATTTCTCTCTATAAAAGGATTTTGAAAGCATGTTGGAATGATCGTCCCTCAAGAACCCCAACTTCGCTTTTATAGGCGAAGTAAAAAAGATGGAGGAGGGAGGGTGCTCTTCCCCAGACGCTCGAGGGAACTTAACACTGCTCAGCCTCCAACACGTGGCACCCAAGTGCCCTGTAACCACGTGAGGACTAAGAAGTAAATCATTTGACCTGAGAAGTATCCCTGACAGCTATAACTTGGTCACTACGCTACCCCTTTAACCCTAAGGGGGTTTAAGGTTCCTAAAGCTTGAACTCAGGGCTGGTCGCTACACCTTTAGCCTCATAGGGGAGCTAAGGGTCCTATAGCTTGGCCTCAGGGTCAGTCGCTACACCTTTAGCCTCATGGGGGAGTCGGCTAAGGATCCTACAGCTTGACCTCAGGGTCGATCGTTACACCTTTAGCTCCAATGGGAGCTAAGGGTCTCTGAGCACGACCCTAGAGCCGGTCGTTATACTTTTAGCCCCACTGGAGGCTAAGGGTCTAAGAGCTCGGCCTCAGGGCCCGTCGCTATACTTTAGCCCTAATGGAGGCTAAGGGTCCTAAAATGCGGCCTTAGTGTCGGCTGTTACACCTTTAGCCCGAACAGGGGCTAAGGGGCTTACAGCTCAGCCTCAGGGCCGGTCGCTACGCCTCCTAAACTGCGGCCTCAGGGCCGGTCGCTACAACTTTAGCCCCATTGGGGGCCAAGAATCCTAAAAGTACGGCCCCAGGGCCGGTCGCTATGCCTTCAGCCCCAATGGGGGACGAGGGTCCTGAGGTGCAGCCACTAGACGGTCACTACGTATTTACTCCTCTACAGGGAAATAATGGCCCTCAGGCACGGCCTAGGGGCTAATCACAAAATTCATATGAGAATATCATGTAAAGAAGAATGCAAAGAATAGTAAAAGGGACACCAGATTCACGCGGATTAGGGAAATTTCTCATCACTACTATGGGCGGTTATTAATAAACTTTTATAAAGATTAAGAACCCTAAGCTTACTCCTCATCGCTAGAAGGGGAAGGAGCGTCGCTCGACCCTGAGTTTTTTTCTTAGCCACCTATTGGTTCAGGATTGGCTTCTGGGTGAGCAAGCCTCTGGCTATGTGCCCTGCGAAGGGCTTCTCCCTTCGTCTCCAACCAGGATTCAAAAACACCCCAGTTCAGACACTCTAAGATCCACCTCAAGGTGTCGGCCACGAACACACATGAGACTCCCAACATTACAGCATCATTAGGCATCATAGTGTGGAAGACAACCTGAGTCAGTTGGGGAATGTGGCAGTCTCAGGTAGATGCCTCAGCCATATCAAGGTCGAAATAGGGGCAGAGGCCACGATAGTCCTTAGGAAGCGGCTGAGGAGGATGAACGTGTTCCCTCTAGTGCCAAAAGAAGGTTGCCTTAGTGTAGTTAGCTGCTTGCTTGGTATTAAGGAAGTAAGGAAACACCATGGTGCAAAATCGAAGATAAGATTCTCTCTCTCTCTCTCTCTCTCTCTCTCTTTATATATATATATATATATATATATATGTCACTAGAAGGGGGTAGGGGGTCATTTGAACCCGAGGTCTCCTCCTGGCCGTACACTGACCTGTGGCCACCTCCTGGAGGGACCCGTTGGTAGAGCTGCGCCTCCAAAAGAGCACGCTTGTTGACGCTGAGCCAGGACTCGAATGTAGTCCACCGCAGACCCTTCAGGCTCAACTTAAAGTCCCCGGCCATGTCCCTGCTCACTACGGATAACTCCGCAGCATCGTTAACTACATAGGGTAAAAAGTGGCTTGGACAATCTCTAGGATGTCGAAGTCGCACGCCGCCTCCTCTGCGTCGGACAAAGTGAAGGTCGAACATAGGTTCCGGTAGTCTTCCGGGAGTGGGCGAGGAAGACGAGAGGCCCTCCTTAAATGCCATTTGAAAGTCTCCCTAACGTGATCAGCCATCTCCTGGGTATCGCGAAAGGGGGAAAAGGCCATGGTGGAGAAGGCGAACAGAGACTCTCTCTCTAGAACTCTTACATCTCTCGAGAGCGTGCTCAAGTGGCTCTCCTTAGGGACGCCAACTTCATCTTTATAGAGGGAATTGAGGGAGCTGAAATGGACCACATATTCCCCAAAATAGCCCCAAGACCAATGTACCACTCCGCTCACGACACGTGGTGTCAGATTACTTAGTATCTATTGTAAATGTCGCTAATAAAGGGGCTCACAGTCCTAAAGAAGGGCCCTAAGGTCGTTTGCTTAGGTCATGGACCACGAGACCGAGCCCCAAGAGCCGCGGCCATGCAGCCCCAAAATGCCACATAATCGGGCCGTGGTAGTAGGACCATCTGGTCAATATAGGCAAGCAAAAATGCAAGAGTAAAGGCAAGGCTCTAAAAAAGAAGGTCATCATTTTAATATAGACGTTCATGGTGTACCAAAAAAAAAAAAAAAAAGAGAGGAAGGAAAAAAGACATAGCATATGTCCCAAGGGTCATTGCTAGCCGAGCTTCACTCCTCGCTGCCATCACTGGAAAGGGGGTTTTGGTCGTCCGACCCCAAGCTCTCCTCCTCTTATGGGTCACTGAGTGCCTTCTGTCGGCGGGCCTCCAAGATCCTGCCCCTGTTGCGCCCTACCCATGCCTAGAAGGTGCTCCATCGCAATTCTTTGATGACTGATTCCATTATCGCGATCATCCACACGCGTAGCACGTGCAACTTCACAGAGTCATTAAGGAGCATCGCAAGTAACACCACTTGGGGCGTCTTAGGAAGGTCGTAGTCTCAGGCATACTCCTCAGCCATGACTAGATCGAAACTAGGGTATAGGTCCTCATAGTCAGACAGAAGGGGCAGGGGAGGAAAAGCAACCTCCCTACGGCACCACTCGAAATTGCCCAGAACATAGAGCGCCAACTCGTCCGTCGTCAATGAGTAGGGGAACCCCATCTTAGAAGAGAAGAAATTTTAGTGCAAAGGAAATCTGCACGCACGACATAAAGTGTGGCTCCAAAACAACACCCTCTTGTACCCTAAAGTTGATGAGTTCCCGTACCACCGGCCAGGCTCGAATACCAGCACTACCTCGGACACCCAAGCATACCACTAGCCGACAGCCAAGTGTCAGCTCAAGGGGCCAACCGACCAAAGACGAGCTGTTTCTTAAAGGCCCACAGACCTCCACTATGCTGGCGCACTCTGCATTACACCTGACTATCGGTACAGGTATACGTGCAGGTAAAATGTAAGGGGCTAAATGATCCAGAAAATATGATTTCCTGGAAAGGCCTACATATTTCTAATCGCAGGCCAGGTCCAATTAGGCATAGTAGGCTCTAGCGGGACCCTTGGGGCTCCCATAAGAGGCCCAAACGAAGTAAGCAGTGAGCAACCCATTTTAGGGGTTTCCAAGTATGAAATTACCGTCTTACCTTCTACTATAGGAGTTGTAAATACTCACCTACCCATCTCAGAAAAGGATTTGCTCTCTGGCATAATTTCCTTTACATTCTCTCTCTTTACTGCATTTATCTCCTATTTAGACCCTCCTTTGACTTGACTGTCGGAGAGGCATTCCCTGGACCACACTCGAGGGTGCCCTTTTTGCAGGTCCGACATAGGAGGAGAGGACCGTCAGCTGATCTGCACGTGCCATCATGTAAGCCCGATCTCTCGTCCCACGTCATCTCCAGCGACGCACGAGAAGTTCCCAAAACATTTTCTTTTTTCTTTGTTATAAATAGATTCATATCAGATAATTATGTGTAAATCTATATTCATATTTTATTTTATTGTCTTTTATGTTATGATTTAAAGACCTTACATATTAGAGTTAGATATCATTTATATTCATTTTTTTGTCTTCTTTCGCTTTTCCATTTATTTGTATCCCTTACTTTAATGTATATTTTTCTTTTTTTATTTGCTTGACAACTCATTCGATTTCTTATTTATGCACCAAAAAAAAAAAAAAACCATAGTTGCCATAATGATAGGACCAAAATATCATACCTTGACTGCTACTTTAGATCCAGATAATGTGATACGATGAGATGGTTATTAGTTCTATAGTTATTAGTTCATACTACATACAATGGGCTCATAGTTTTTTTCCTCTTCATTGTAACAAAAATCAATTAGTTAAACATAAGCATGGTAATTCTATCAAAAGGTCAATCAAATTTTTATTCAACCTTATAGAATTAAAAAATGAGAATTGTTTTGATGAAAACTTCATGGAAAAAGGGTTGTCATTCTTTGTTTCTCATTAATAAAAAAACGTAATGTAGAAAGAACCAATATAAACTAAGAAGATTATTTGGAGAGTAAACTAGCTCAACCACAACTGTAGAGTCGGTCCATGTTTATATTAAGAGTACAATTAGGGTTACAAAATATTTACATACTTAACATACATATATAGCCTCCATTATGCCCTCTCAATCTGGATGAGGAGATCTACAGATATATTGGACTTCAAGAACAAGAACAATTACAGGAAGTTCCTTAGTAAAAATATTAGCAAGCTAAAGTTGGGTAGGAACATAAGTGACAACAAGATCACCATGAGATACATGTCCACGAACAAAACAATAGTCAACCTTGATTCTTTCACTATACTCATGGGGGATAGGATTAGAGGTGATGTAGGTGGCAGCATTATATCACAAAGAACCTTGACTGGAGCACGAATAAAAATATCAAGCTCAGCAAGAGCATAGCATATCCATAAAGTTTCAGAAGCAGTCTATGCAATAGACCTGTATTTGGCTTTAGTGGAGGACTTTAACACCGTATGCTACTTCTTGGAATGCTAGGAGATGCGATTAGGATCCAAGAAAATGGCATAACTAGTTGTTGACTGAGAATTGTTAGGGCAACCAGCCCAGACTACATAGAGTAAGCAAGGACAATAGAGAGATTCTTCGCATTCTTTAAAGTAATACCATCGCCAGTGGTGCCTTATGGATAATGAAAAATACAATGTACCACAGAAGGATCAGTAGTACAAGGAACAAGCATAAACTGAGAGACAATATTTATTGCATTAAATATGTCGAGTCTAGTCATAGTCAAATATTGCAATGCTCCAACCATATTCTAATACTTAGTTTGATTAGACAATAACTCCTCATCAGTAAGTGATAATGAAGTCTTGGACAGAAGAGGTGCAGGGGTGGGTTTTCTTTGGACTGGTTGAACTTAGTGAGAATATCATGAAGAGATTTAGGCTGACAGAGAAAAAGAATTTCAAGAGTCCACACAAACTGAACCCCCAAAAAATAATGCAAATCACCAAGATCTTTCCTAGTAAACTGGATAGATAGGAGATAAATAATGTGGTGCAGAAGGGAAGGGGAGCGGCAAAGTGAAAATGATATCATCCATATATAAAAGGAGAATGAGAATAGTAGTAGAGTTGGGCAAAATGAACATAGAGGATTCATTACGGCTGCAAGTGAAGCCCATGGATAGAACAAAACTGCCGAACTTATGAAACCAAGCTCGGGGAGTTTGTTTCAAACCACAAAAGTATTTGTTCAGCTTGCATACATGATTAGGGAAATCAGGGTGAACAAACCCTTGGGGTTGAGGCATATAGACTTCTTCATGTAAATCATCGCGTAAGAAGGCATTTCTAACATCAAGTTATCTGATGACCTAACCCTAAATTACAGTAAGAGAGAGAACAGTGCATATGGTGGCAGGCATCACAACACGACTGAGAGTCTCGGTGCAATTCAGCCCAGTAAGTTGACCGAAACACCTGACAACCAGACATGCCTTTCGACGCTCAATGGTCCTATCATAGTTGTATTTAATGCAATTAAACCACTTAACAAATTCATATTATCATGGTATAAGACTAGTTTCCATGTGTCATTTTAAACTGGAGCATTAAACTTTTCTGCCATCGCTATGTGCCAATTTTTATCTTTAATAGCCTGCGAAAAGGAACTAGGTTCAGATTCTGTACACTATGTAGATAAGAATAGGATCAACAGGGCTTACTAATTCTAAATCGTGAGCGTGTTTGCATGGGATGACGAGATGAGGCAGCATTAGGCTGGTAAATTGGGTCTAACACTCCTTGGGATAGAGGTAGATAGATGGGTAAATAGAAGCGGCGAGAGGGCAATGAAGACGCGTGCTTGAATTGGACCATGGATGTGCTGGGCTTGTCCGATCGAAGGAGAACTGGAAATGGGCAACCTAGGAAACATTAAGGAGGGAGTGAGTCATGACTAGGGGTGCTAGATGATCCTAGAGACACGGAACTAACAAGAGGAGAAGTAGACGTAGTTGAGATGGGGACAGGGCCAGGTTCAATGTGGGCTAAGGACTCATCAAAGGTGGGTTGAGAGCTAGCAAAGGGAATGAGGCCAACGACCAACTTGAGGGGAGAGATGTAAGGAACGAAGGTTGGAGACTGCAAGGTGGGATATGGATACACATTTTCATGAAACAAAATGTGCATTCTAATGTAAACATGACTAGAAGTAGGATCAAGACATCGATACCTTTTATAATTGGAATCATAGAGACACACATAACGTTTGGAGCGGTGCTCAAATTTATTTTGGCGAGTGAGAATAGTGGGAAAGCATTCACATCCAAACATACGGAGAAAAGAATAATTTGGAATTTTGTGAAAAAGTTTTTAATAAGGGGAATGGCCATCTTGAAGAGGAGTCGAAAGCCAATTTATTATGAGAGCGGCAGCATATGCAGCATCAACCCTGAATTGCCCAGGAAGATTTGNNNNAAGAGGAAACATACATGTCATTTCTATAATATGTCAATGTTTCCGTTCTACAACGCCATTTTATCCGGGGGTGTTTGGACATGATTTTCAAAACCAAATACCACACTTGAGAATATGGGATTTGAAAGAATCATTATCAAATTCTTTCCCACCATCATTTTGGAAAATTTAATTTTTCGGTCAAACATATTTTCAGCCAATTTTTGAAAAGCACAAAAGGGCTAATTTCAGATTTTTGTTTCATAGAATATATCTAGGTAAATCGAGTGTAGTCATCAATAAGAACAACATAATAATGAAAATTTAAATTAGAAAGCACATGTGATTGCCAAAGATCCTAGTGAATTATGCAAAAAGGAGTTCTATAACAATGTTCAACATCAAGAAAGCGTAAACGATGAGCATTGCTCAACTTACAAGACACACAACAATTACTAAATTTAGAAGTGGACTCAATGAGATATTTTTGATGAATAAAATCAAGAACATGGGAACCACAATGACCTAACAGGTGTTGCCAGACATCCCCAGAGGCTTGGAAAACAATAAAAGTCGGTTGAGAGTGCCGAGAAGATAGTGGTAGACACCACCATTACTAGAATCCCTGAGGAGAAGTTTCCTCATGGCATTGTCCTTAATAAGCATAACAGATGAATCAAAACCTATTTCATAGTGATTCACAACAAAAAGCTAAATGAAAATAAGATTGTATTTTAAAGGAGGGACATGTAAACCATCTTTTAAGTGAGAATGAAAGGCAAAAATGGGTAACTATACATGCNNNACATGACGAATGGGCAAACGAGTTCTATTTCCAAGAAAAACTAAATTTAAACCATTGTAACGGAGTTTATCATAGTTGCAAGGAGTCATATGGGATTATGCAGCGAAGTCAGGGTACTAAAGGGCCTCGTTCGTCTCACCTGATTGAACTGCATCAAGCACATTTTGTCATTGGGATGCATTTGCCTGGCCAACAGCAGGAAATTAGTGAGGGCAATAGGATGCTATATGGCCTACAGCAAAACAAAGTTAGCACACAATTTGGAAGGGTGGGACTTATTAGCACAAACATGTGGGGAATAATAATCATCAGAAACTAAAGTTCAGAGAGTAGAAGGTGCAACACAAGAGATAAAACTAGACGATACCCACAGCAAAAGAATTATGGCCCCCATTCTGCGAATGTTATTGATTTTGTCAGCTCCTATGACCATTGTTATATCCACGGTCTCATTTATTTCCACGACTCCTATTATTCCGCCGCCCATGGGGATTATTGCCATGATTACAATAATTGGAGTTATCATTATTATTTCCACTAGAAGAAGGAGGATTACATGTCGTTCTAGAATTTGAACCAGAGCAAGGAATAGTAAAGGTAGCAGAGGCCTGGTGAGATGTCATATTGGAGGGGGACTCATATAGCTGCAACACCTGGGACTTATACATAATAAGTTTTGTGTGTAATTCATCAAAAGTAATGTGATCCCTAAAATAGGTAGTAGCAGTGATAAATACCTCATATTGTTCATCTAAACTACTAATGCTATAATAAATTAACTCTTGATTAGTAAGGAGAGAATTTATGGCAGCCAAAGAGGCAATAGTATTCTTAATCTCCTTAAGAAAAGATTCCATAGACTGGGAGCATTGTTTCTTAAGGTGGTAAGTTTTCCTCTCAATTCAAGAGTTTGGGCCATGCTAGCAGTTACAAAACATTTATGTAAGCATTCCCATATTTAAAAGGAGTGCACCAGATCATGTATCTCAATAAGCATGTCACCATAAATAGTAGCAAATAGGAGAGACTATAACATCTTATCAACGTGAAGCCACTGACTTAAAGTAGGATTAAGAACCAGGCTGTAATAACCCAACCCTAACCAATATTTATTCATTTAAATCATATTTATTTATTTAATTAATCATGTTTATTCATTTAATTAATCATATTTATTGATTTAATTGGTCAAGGTTATTTACTTAACCAAATCATGTTTATTAATTCAGTTACACCCAATTTATTTATCGAACAAATTCCATTATGTTATTTAAAAATTTTCACCTTTATTTATCGTATTTAATCATTATTTTTATAACCTTGCAAAAATTTACTTTTAAGCTAGAAAATTCAATCGCATACCGTTCACTTTCCTTTCCGGACCTAAACTGTATAAGCCCAATTTAGGCCCAAGAAGTTACCACTTGTTTTACTTAGTTAATTACTATCTTTATGGCTAATTAGTAATTAGCAAAAACTTCTTTTGGAGGGTGAATATAAGCCAAGTATAAGAGATAAATTACAAGACAGCTTCAAGCAAACCCAACCATACACATCTCTCTTTCTTCCTTCTTTCTCTAGCCATGGCCCCCCTGCAGCTGCTGCCCTGGTAATTTTCAGCCACTAGTCAGCCACCAACTGGCCATCCATCGCCAGCCCTGGCCTTCCCCTAGCCACGGCAGCCCCCTTCCCTGCCCAAGCACAACCCCAACTCTATCATTCAAGCATCCAAGTGAGGTAACCCTAACCTCAACCCATGGATTTTTTTGAGTTTTATTGATTGTTTAAGTATGGCTTATATTTATATGAACCAAGTGATGGTTGTTATGAAATTTTTATTGAGTTTAGTGATATCTAAAGTGGTGGGTGATGAATTGGAACTGTGATCAAATGAGTTAAATTATGAAAGTTGAATCCAAACTTGCTTGTTTCATTTGTTGTGATTTTGACATGGGTTATGTATATGAGGCCTTAAATGATCTTTTTGTATTTGATTGTGGTGATTTGGAATTATTTCAAGTGAGGATTTATGTGCAAAAGGAAGAGAAATCTAAAACATTGAAGGCTGAAAATTTTAGGAAAACAGGATAGACTTCAGGATTAAACTAGTAATGATCAGCCTATGGAAAAATTACGATTTTTGGTGGGTAGATAGTTCAGTATGTTAGCTTTCAAATGGCTTTTGAATCGCCTTAATCTGAGGCATGCGGAAAAAGTTATGGTCGTTTTACTAAAACTGTGCAGAATGGACCAAAACTAACACATTTGTGTTTTAGCCCCATTTTGGGAACCCTATTGTGGGAATCATGTTTTGTATTGTAAATGAAAATTTCTCGGACTTCTTAATCTTTTCATGTTAGGGTTTAAAGTCTCCATTTGAGGTCCATGGTGAAAGTTATGAATTTTTGTGAAGTGAACTAACCTGCTTTGGTGCAATTGGACTGTTATTGCAATTTCTGTACAGCGTATACTTAGAGAAAAATTCTAAAAATTTTAGTGTAGATTTTCATATTATTTTTAAATTTCCTATAAGATTTCATGAATTTTGGTTGAGTATTTTGAGTTTGGTATTTTTGGAAGCTTTTGAGTAATTGTGTAAAGAGCAATAATAACGATTGAGTGAGATTGATCATACACTCATTTTGTGTATTTTGGGTCAAGCAAGGTTATTTAAGGGGGAAATGAACATTCATGGACTTTCATGGAGCTTTTAGCTTGATTAATGAGAAAGAAGAAGACAGGTATACAATTTGAAAGCTTGTTTATGAGCTTTGAATCAATTATGAATTGTACAAAGAAAATATCATGTATAGTGAGCTTAATAGCTGCTATTGAGTTCAATGATTCATTTGGGATGGAATTCTATATCTGATGGATTTATGAATGAAATATAAGAAGTAGGAAGAGTTGTGACTCAAAAATCATATTTATCAGACCAAGTTGTTGCCGTTTATGCTATTTTGAACCAATATATATCTCTCTTGGCCTCAAACCTTTATTACTTACTCAATTCAGAATATATCAAATGTATTTATCAAGCTAATCTAGTGTACTTGTTTTTATCTTGAATCAAGCTATACATCAGCGAGTTTTAAACACGTATCAGCAATCTATTTTAGAAAAGGTCACAACCACTCTCTCAATTGTCACCATCAAGGTCTTTTCCTTTGTAATATCATTTATCTCTTTATGGACTATTTTACTTTCATTTACTTTATATCGGGTTTACTTACTTTTATTAATTCAGTTTTGAAGTTATATTGAAATACTCAAGTTATGTATACCATTTAATTACTCAATTTCTATTATACATACTTTCACTTACTCAATTATGCGAGTAAGGATTATTTACTGACTACACATACCTACAATGACATTTATGAAACAGAATCGAGGTCTAGTTACCTTTCCTCATTATGCTTAAGTGTCATCAAGTCAGAATATATTTATCAGGTCAAAATATATTTAGTTGACAGATGATATTTTTAAAGACTCAAGGTACGTCCATTGCCTATATCTTCGCAAAGTAGAACATATTTATCAAGTTACAACTCTTAATGAGTTTATCAATGAATCAGTTTATATAGTGATTTGCCATTTAACTTGTGATCCTATCAGTTATCATTTATAGGGCGTTAGCCCATCATTTATCCGCGCGGCTTCAGGCTAACTCTTCATCAGATCGACAGATGTACACCTATGTGTAAATTATATCATTGCAAGGGATTCACATCTAGATAATAATGAGCAATTCAGTTTCATATTGCTTTCATTTTTATTGTTATTGCGAACTAAATGAGTTGTAAAATCGGGTACCCATCAACAGTATTTCTATGTTCATTTTACAATACAGAATGCATGTACCGAGTTTTTGCTCACAC
This sequence comes from Stenocereus thurberi, assembly GCA_002740465.1. Lineage (NCBI taxonomy): Eukaryota > Viridiplantae > Streptophyta > Magnoliopsida > Caryophyllales > Cactaceae > Stenocereus > Stenocereus thurberi. Next base: position 35,078 of record NCQT01074021.1, read on the forward strand.
TTTCGAATTGTTTTCATGTTTTCTATTTTAGGTGATGAAGTATCACATGTTTTTCCATTTAGCAAGCCCTTTTGGAAGTCAACAGCTGCTCACAGTGGATTCAGCATAATATGAATGTTGCGATCAACCTCAGGGTAAAGTTTGATCTATTTTCAATATGCTTGTGTAGTGTGGAGTGCAAGTTAGCACATGGTATGATTGAGTTGATAGTATTGAAGTTGAACTAGTATGGGCTTTGGTCTTGAAGTGTTTCAGTTTAATAGATTTTATGATTGTGAACATAAGTTGCAAGATTAAATGGTTTCAGTGAGCCTTATCCTTATCAGGACGGCGGTAGCACCTTTTATTATTAGTACTCCGCTGCAATTTTTCGTAAATCATGTCATTAGCATTTTAGGGACTTTACATAAGTGCTCACTGGAATCAGAAAGAGTTGTCGGTGGCAAAGGTATTCAACCATCAATCGTACCAAGTAACTGTGAGAAAATCAGAAATGCCGTGAATTGGGTATGCAAGTGAAGATAATCATCTATGGTAAAAAGTGGCACAGTGTTAAAACTTGTGATGTTGAGATTGGTAGGCAAAGTTGTAAGGGAAGACACCGAAGAGGTGAGCGGCATGGCCAGAGTGGAGAAGCCACCAAGGTGACGGCTTTTGAGGCTTGCTAGCACTTGATATATGGGAAAGGGTTGCTAAGTGCAGGAGGTTGCTGCCTCATATGTGGGTTAAAGAGGGGTCGAGACCCACGACATGGAGAGCAGCAGTGAAGGCTCGACAAAGTCTAAGCGTAGCTGCTACCCAGAAACGACAGAGGTCCGACAGGGAGGATTTCGAAAATGGATCTAATGGGAAGGACGCCGGGAAGCCAGACATGGCGGAGCAGCAATGAAAAGGTTTGGGCTGCATGGGTCATGAGGAGTCTCGGGATTATGCTGCTGCTGCAGGCAGTGTGTGGTAGTCGGCGCTGTGATTTCAGCGGAGATAGGGATGTCAGGATGCCGAAGCAAGACGGCGGCGGCAGGCTGGCCATGAAGTCTGGGGAGTGAAGACCAACTGCACATGGATGCTTAGGGTTTGGGTTTTTGCTCGGTTTTTGTTTTTTTTTGGTGTCTGTTTTTTTTTTTTTTTTTTTAGCTCCCTCAATCTCTCCAAATATGCTCTGATACCATGAGAAGATTATTTGGAACCACAACTCTAGAGCTGGGCATATTTATATTCAAAGTACAATTAGGGTTACAAAATATTTACATATTTGACATACATATATAGCCTCCATTATAAACCAAATTTAAATTTATACTCCTCCTGTTTCTGAATTATTATAATCTTTACCTTTGGCAAATGTTAATCAAGTTAGACATTATATAACAAGCCTTGCCTTCATCTCGGAAAAAAAAAATGAAAAGAAAAAAACATTGTGTGAAAATATTTATACTTTACTCAAATTACCCATATTTTCTTTTTAGACGGAATTGAATTTGCCTTTCAAATTTACTTGTCCATTCAATTTTACTTACAGGTAAAACTGGATAATTAGGTTAACGTATAATGGTTAAATAGAAAACAAGACGGTCAAATTAAATGAGGCAAACTAATATAGAGGATGACAATAATTCAAAGACAGAAAGAGTATATTTATTGGATGTTTGAAATACAATAATCCAAACTTTGTGTAATGAAAACCATTAATTTGACCTTAAAAAATAAGCCTCAATGGTCCGTAATTTGAGGATATTTACTTTTAATAGTATAGGGATTGCTTCATATTGTACCAAATTTAATATACTGTCTTCTCTTTTTTTAATTATGATTGTTAGCAATGTGCGATCATTGTATATAAAAACTTCTTCTATTCTAGTGATAAATTAACCTTAAGTAATTTTAAATGTCATATTGATCATTATTCTAAATTAAAATTTTTCTCTCATTTTTTATCTTCCAAAAAATTAGGAATTGTTTCCCTTAATAAAAAATTAAAAAATTATTTAATTAGTAAGGTATGGTCCGTATGGATGCAACATAAAATTTAGTGACCATTTGTGCGTAATACATAAAGTTTACTGATTTTTAAACTCTTTTAAAGTTTAGTGCTTTTTCAAAATTTGAAAGAAAATCTAGTGATTTGTCAATTTCTTTTCCTAGATAGAAAGCATACTTATTCATTAAAGAAGCAGTGAAATCAATAGGAAAAATGATACCGGCCTATCTAAGATGGGAAAAAAGAAGGGTGACTATTTATAAATTGGTTTCAAAATGGTTGCATCATGCTCTGGATTGAAAAGAATAGTACAATCATTCAAACATTGAAAGGCTGTAACAATTTACATATGGTATCCAATCACCTTGTGGTCCTTGTCATTTTAAGATTACAAGTATACTCCTTTTGCTGACAAATATTATGTTGTTATATGTATCCATTGGTACGACCATAGCAACCGAATATCAAATTTAATAATTTGTAATAAATTGTAGTTGTTAGGAATCTATCTATATATATAGGGACGATTCTGATAGGATGAGATCTTGTATAGGATGAGTAAGATGAGGTGATCAGTAGTGATCAGTGACTATTGTGTCGGTCATCGTTAGCATTACCTTGGTGATCAACATATCTTGAATAAATTTTCAAATGTTGTCTTAAAGGTATGTTGATCACTAAAATAATACTAACGATCAGTGAAACAATAGCTAGTGATCACTACTAGGATGAGGTGATTAGTAGTGATCAGTAGCTATTATGTCAGTGATCGTTAGTGTTACCTTAGTGATCAATATATCTTGAATAAATTTTCAAAGATTTCCTTAAAGGTATGCTAATTACCAGGGTAATACTAACGACCACTGAAACAATAGTTACTGATCACTACTAATCACCTTATCCTATCCATCACACCCAAAACCTCATCCTACCGGAGTCACTATATATATATATATTAGACCTGCCAGTTCAGGTGAACGGGTTAAATATAGGTCGAGTATATTTGGATTCGGATAAAATACGGGTTGGATATATTTAGGGTTCAGATAAAATACGGGTGGGTGTATTTCGATTTTACGGGTCTCGGATCAACTCAACGGGTTTAGAACGTCTTTTTGTTAATTATTTTTCTTTTTTCAAAATTAAAAATTGGGCTTATTTATTGCAGAAATTATCATTATTTAATGAAAAAATATGGTAATTGTAATTTCTTAAAAGAA
>NCQT01074058.1:9833-21413 GCA_002740465.1 Stenocereus thurberi
TAATTATGCCAGTTGACATCATATGGATCATATGTGACCGTATAAAGGATGATGTACAAAGAAGTGATGGCATTAGCTGATTTCAAAATATGTAAACTTATGTAGGTTACTATAAGATGAAGACATATCCAAGATCTTACATCTTAAACACATTGTACGACTGTGCAGGTAAAGAAAAGATGGAGTGTTCAGATGAGGGTTCTAAGTAACATTGTGAACCTTGGGCCATTGACTGAGGTTATCCAAATAGACACTCTCTAGCTTAGGTCCCGACAAGATGGGTGAATTCTTAGGGGGAAAAAAACAGAGAGAGTACGATAGATTTGAGATTATGTGATACTAGGATGCAGTTAAGATCACCAGAGTAGAACTAAATATACAATAGACCATTAAAGCATATGAAAACTACAAAAGGCTGGATCTCAATGCTAAGGTACTCAAACGAAAATTCAAAGGGGCATAAATCACTCCTCATTGGATTTTAGTAGACCAGGGGATGTGTTCATTTTGGATGAAATATGCAAATAAGTAGGGACATTAAATTTAGTAGAGAAAGATTTGATTTTGTAGAATATGAGGGAGTACTTAGATGATGGGGTCATCTAGGTAGCAAAAGCGGCGATTAACTACCTTAAGCATGCTCATTTCACCGAAAGCACCTTTTTGTACATATGAAGCTTGAGGAGAAAGGCTCAAGGAAGTACTATACATGTATGAATATTTTATATCTATAGAACTATAAGATTCATAATTTATATTTAGTCAATGAATGGACATAATCAATAGATAGAATTTGAGGTAGTAAATGAGGTATAGAGCAGTATAATAGAATTATGATCTCTTCATTGTTTGAGCTATGGATATTTGATCTTACTTTCTTGTAACTCGCTTTATTAAGGAATCACTACTATAAACTAGGTGTAGTATAGAGTGCATGATTTAGCTGGCGATTTCATAAGACTAGATTGCCCTATTCGAGAAGGCATTGCCTCGAGTCAACCCTAATATGGTATAAAAGGTTTATAGAGTGAGAGGGGCATTGGAAGTTCCCACATAACCATTGAAAATTAGGTAACTTTCCTTTAAGCATATTAAACCCATGCAAGTGTAGCTATATAAGTCTTTATATTGATTTAAAAGAGCTTATGTTAACCCTTGATCAACTGGCAAATTTTTTCCTTATAAAGTATGTACCATTATATATTACACATTTCTTCAACAAAATCTTTGGACTTTTCAATTATAATAAGATGTTAGCTATGTCCTGTACCTTTCTAGTGCAATTCAACCCACAGGTCCTGTTTGAGTCCTAAACCTATTGTTCACAAAATTGCCCAGCTATCTTACCAATGCCTCACTGAATATTCTTCCAAAATTAAATTATTTCATGACATTAACCCTCTTATGGAATTATGATCACCAACTTGGAGTGTTATCCTCGTCATTCTATCATCCATCTTTGTTTAGATTACTTCTCTTCATTATTAATTACTGCCCATCTTGCTTATAAAACTTGGGTTCTTCCTACTCCTTTTTCCCAGCATGGCTGAGTTGATTATGTCTACCCTATACTATCCCCTTTATCTTGGATAATCTTAATTAAATTAAATAAGCCGGCAAATAAAGCTTTTCCTTTTCATAGTACTTTTACCTCATTCCTTGACCCTTTAGAGTTGCCCACTAAATGTTCTTGTGAGCAACTCCTAAGCTTCTTTGGTAACACTTTGAATGTAGGGTAAGTTTGAATTATTTACAGCATCCACTATCTCATCCATAGATACTTCTACAACCCATTTAACCTTATACTCTTGATATTTTGTTTTGCCTACTAATTCTTGTGAACAAAGTAAAAACCATATGACTCTCTTTCTCGTAATTACACGAATGTCCATATGGGTTCTCTCATAAATGGAAAACCTATATAACTCTCCCCTTCATGTAATCATCTCCACTTGAATTCCTATTGACCCATAGTTGTTCGGATGTTGTGATCTTAAGGATTCCCATAAGAAGACCCTACTGTAGATTGATAATTTTATGGTCTGATCTTAGATCAATGCCTTGTGTGATCTACTCTTAGTAGGAAAAAATGTCCTACCTACCCTTAAATATTTGATCACAGCTTGAGATGTCTCTCTTTACAGGTTGCTTGGCTCCTGAACTAATATTAAATGTTCTCTTCTCTGGATGTACAATGCTTGGGACCGTTTGATCCTTACTGCCCTCTATTCTTGAATAATTTGCCTTCATTGTTATTTTCATTCTACCCGCTTTATATTCCCCTCACCTTCATTTCGTACTCTATTATCCGTTCTCTTAAATCAAAATCTTACATCCGTAATAGTTTCTATTATTTTCAATCATTGACATACCTCTGCCTTGATTGCTTTGGTTTATTTATTGACCTCATCCGTTTGCTATCATATGTTTCCTTGAGCTAAACCCTCTGCTTGAAAGGTCTGGATTGATATGCAAGGCTTGCAAATAGATTTTGCATTTCTTATTTATGTTCTTCCTTCTAACATTTCTCATATTTATGGAGGTACCTCATCTTTAAAGTTGCTTCATTCCACAAAAATTATTTAACTTTTTGCTTTTTCATTTCAAACTTTTTAATGCTTATGGATTCTCAAGAATATTCATACATTCCTTATGCTAGGATTGACCACATTATTGGATATTGTTACTTATTACGCAATGCATCCCTAATCATCCTTAAATCTAATTTGTTGACACCCTGATAGCTTTGATACCCATCGTCCTCCTCTCCATTTCATGGAGAACGTACTTATATTAATAGTACACCGTGTTTGTCCATATTGATTAATCCATACAGCTTCTTTGAATTATAAATGCAATTAAGCTTTTGTGAGTAAGGGTGAATCCTTGATTGTCGTAATTTTCACCCTTTCTTTTACGTTTAAACTCTAGTCATATTCATCTTTCTTATTCATTATGTCATCTTACTTGAACTTATCTCATATGAGCGAGGGATAATCTATTGTATCATGTTGATTGCTACCAGAAGGCCATCTAAGTGTAATTGAAATACCTTTCTCTTCCGAGATTATTCAAGTCCCTTCCATCTGGCCCCTCTTGGGTCGTTATCTATATGCCATGTCTTATTTCCTGGTATAACTAGAGGGACTCCAATTCATCCCTAATTATACTACGTACAATTTGATATATATAACTTTACCTCGTAGCAACCAATTCTATTTCAGATTATATACAATGGTCAGAGGATGTCAACCATCTTCTAGATATTCTTAAGCCATGTTTGCAAATCATGATGCTTGTGAGGCTAAATCCATATGCCCTGTCTTATTTCCTGGCGTGACTAGAGTGACTCCAAATGATTCCTGGTTGTACTACGTGCATTTTGATATATATAACTTCTCCTCCTAGCTACCCATTCTATTTTAGATGATATAGAATGGTCAAAGGATGTCGACCATCTTCTAGGTATTCCTTTGGCCCATGTTTGCAAATCATGTTATTCTTGCTCTTAATAGCTTGCATCGTGTTTATCTCTATTGATTAATACATATAGCTTCTTTGATTAAGCTTTTGCGAGTGAGGGTGAACCTTGACTGTTACAATTATCACACTTTCTTTTACTTTTAAACTCTACCCATAAGTTATATTCATCTTTCTTTGTTTCATTCTGTCATCGTACTTGAACTTATCGCATGTGTGTGAGGGACAATCTATCGTATCATGTTGATTGCTGCCAGAAGGTCATCCAAGTGTAAATGAAATACCTTTATCTTCTGAGTTTATTCTAGCGCTTTCCATCAGCCCCACTTGGGTCGTTACCTATATGCTCTGTCTTATTTCTTAGCATGAGTAGAGTGACTACAAATCATTCATAGTTATACTACGTGCAAATTTGATATATATAACTTCGCCTCCTAGCAACCCATTCTATTTCAGATGATATAAAACGGTCAAAGGATGTCGTCCGTCTTCTAGTTATTCTTATGGCCCATGTTTGTAAATCATGATACTTGTGGCCCATCATTTATTAAATTCTTGATCCAAATGATAGGTCTCTTAATCCGACCATTTCATAATAGTACATCCTCCATCAATCACTCCTAACTTTACTCCTATTCCTTTTGAGAATAACAACTCACCTAATTATCATTTCCATCATTCTTACCCTTAACCATATTCATCTTTAGATAGTGAACATTTCTGTAGTCTCAATAGAGAAGGTCAAATTCAGAGAGAAAACAGAGCCTTAGGAACATTAGGTCCTATGAAATCATTGAATAAGCTAAACGCAGTAACTTACAAATTGATCTCATCATTCCCGATGGTTTATAACAAGCATCTTATGTTGATACAAGATTATAGGGTCAACTGATCAAGGTTATATCGTCCAACTATGCCTCATTAGAAGCTACCTATGAGGCTAATGAAGAAATGAAAAACAAGTTCCTTATTTACAACTTTAGATAAGATTTGCAAGCTTCGGAAACAAAACTTATTTTAAGGGAAAAAGCCGAAAAAGTATGAACATAATCCATGCTAATCACCTTAGTTGATTTTAATTTAAAGTTGGGCGTTGCATTTTGATTTGACATTAGAAACATTTATACTATTGTAGGCTGAAACAATAAGGTGGCCTAGAAACAAGACTTGACAATGATTTATATCATTTACTTATTTCAGCAAATTGAATGGAAAAATCAAATAAAAAAAAGAAATACCTAAAGATTTTTAGCAAAATATCTAAATATTTTTGGCAAAGATATCTAAGATTTTTAGCAAAATCTATAAATATTTTTAGCAAAATATCTAAAGGTTTTTAGAGAAAATATCTAAGATACTTTTCCAAAATATCTAAGAATTTTTTTTTAAAAAAAGGAGCGAGTCTTATATAGACCATGCCCCCCCTTTCTTTTAGCACGACCCCCTCTCTATAACCCATGATAAGAGGGTCTCCACCCGGCCTCCTCCTTGTGCTCTCCCTCTTACTTCTTTCACTTAATTAAAAAAAAAGGTCACTTTCATCATGATCAAGCCGTAAACAATTACTTTCATAAGAAAGAGATATATCATCCAGGTATGTTTACTGCCTGTACCTTTTAAAAATTCACATATTTTTACACATATCAAAATCTCAAAATATATAGTTATTTAATCGATTATTTTCAAGCATTATTTTGCCCCATAATCAAATGGATCCACTAGTTATCAATTATTAGGGCTTACGCCCTTCAGTTCACCCGGGTTCTCAGGTCAGACTGCTCGATCGGCATGGCAGGTGTAAACCTATTTAATGATTGTATTGTATATATGAGCCCATCAGTTTGGATTCCACTTTCAAATAATTACTAATAACAGTTTTGATATAACTCTCTCTTTCCCTTATTTCAAAGTAAAATGAATTAAAATGTGGCCGCTCACTGAGAAATGAATTTCTATCTTTACAGTATAGGAGTAAGCATATCGAGTTTCGGATGACTATTCGAATATCTTGTGTTTTTTATGTTTTAGATAAATAAATTGTGAAGTCCTAACCCGACAGCGCCTCAGAAGTGAGGGGACTGTCAATGGAGTTAAGTAAGCTCACAGTAACACTTCATAAAGTCTGAGTCATCAAAGTGTGCGCCATTTGGACTTGATGCGTTATCATGTTAGTGTAAGTGATTTAACTAAGCCTTATTCTCTCTGGGATAGCTTCAACGCCTTAACTCTGCCACTTCTGCTATACTAAACACTAATGGTTAGTTAATATTAATTAAGACTAGTTAAGTAATTAAGAGTTGACACGTTTCAAATGTGAAGAGGGAGAAATGAAGAGTAGTCTTGCCTAAAAAACATGCATAAAATACTATTCTATTTTTTTTTTCATTAAGACTAATTGGTCCCTATTTAGTAGTTCTTAACTAATGCCTGGTAGGCATTGGTTCGATAATTTCTATTTTAATTCATCTACAAGTTTCTATCATGTATTATCCATTTACCATGTGGTTTTTGAAGTCATACAGCATAAACGCACTGTATATCATGGTGATTTAAGTTATAATAAACTTGTGAATTCAATGTAGTATATGCATATTTTTTAAAAATGTACATATATAGAAAGTAGGAGAAATAATTGTACACAATCCAATACTTTTGAATTGATGATTTATGTATTTCCTAACGGGAGATCCTAATTTTTATTTTAAAATAAATTTATAAAATGAAACCCTTTCTTTTAGCATAACTATTTTTGGGACCCTTACATTTTAGAACACATTATAAAATTGCAACAGCTTTATTATATCAATTTCTGAGTACAAATCTAGTTGATGAAGTTAGAAAGTTGATTAGAAAGGCATGCTTTTCATAGAAAAAAATTTTCCACCTGTCTTGTGGTGATGAATTGAACAGGGCAAAAGGCTCACCACCTCAACGCTTAAGCATTTCATGATTTGGACACCACTTCCCGTGTCCAAAATTTCTTTTCTTTTCACTTTTGAGTTACTCTCTATTGCTTTGTTAACTCGTTCTCACCAAAGTTGTTGTTGCAACTCCCAATAACGGGAGGACAAAAAATTTCCTTTTGAACTACTTGCTTGCAACTAATTTATTGAATATACAATGTTATGCTCATTTAATTTTTATATTTAGTATCAATGTTGAACTCTCTATCTAGTTTTAATTATTTTATAATTGTTACGTGCATTTTGTTTGGTTTTTAAAAACTATTATTATTTGACATGCGCAAAATTAATTTAATATGTAACTCAAACACAATATCTCAAATATAATATTTTGAGTTTTAAAAATATTAATAGGTGGCATTGACAATCCAAGGTTATGATCTCTTTAAGAAATTAAACGTAGTCATGAGTTTGAAGAAGTTGTATTTTTTCGAAGATGTCAGTTACAAGGAATTTAGAATGTATTGCATACAAGCAAAATACAAGAAAGTATTACTTCAAGAAAATAGTACTTTAACTATATGAGATGAGAGGCGACAAGTTTCTAAAATGAGTGGATGATGTTAGCTCACGATAGAAAGAAGAACATTAAGGGACTTGAATGAAGTAATGGATGAGCTAATAGAGATGAAAAGACTCTCTATTTGAAATATTTGTGAAAACACCTTAAAAATTCAATAGAGAACTTTTTTATTGATTAATAATTTAGGATTATGACATACGTACTATAAATTTACTTGAAATAAAGGGGACAAAGACAATTATATTTAAGACACACCAAAGTTATATATGCATAATATAAAATATTAGATGCTAGTATGTAGAATAATATAAGAGAACTGGAGGTAGAGAAAAAGAGAGACAAGGATATAAGTAGCCTTGGGTAGAAGTGTGTTGAAACATTTTCTATGGAGAAGAAACTGTATTTTAAAAATACTATAAATCAATGTGTGGCTCTCCTACAATTCAATAACATGTTGGTCCTCCTATGACACAATATGAGGAACCCTAAACCAGCCTTTCACTCAATACTAAAAATATAAATAAAATAAAGGGTACATTATTAATAGAAATGTTACTAACGAAGACTTTTCCTCACATACCAAATAGTTTAAAATCAATGTTTTGGATGGAGGTTTTTAGAAATTGATTTCTTACTCCATTTGCTGCTAACAGTAAGAAGTGTTTATAAACATATTCCAAAGGGAATCAATTTTTTTTTTTTTTTTTTTTGGGGGCAAAAGGTCAAATTGTATTACTAATCTTCAAAAGACACATACATCAGTTTAACAACCCAAGCATACCCAAGTCATACAAATATTAAGCTTTAAGCCCTCTTATTCTACTAAAACCGATTCTCCCACAATCTTTTTGGTCCTCAAAATTGTATCTGAAACACTTTGGTATTTCCTTATATTGCTCTCTCTCCAACTTATTACATACGATAATAGCTGCTAGTAGATACACTGTACTTTTTTCTTTTGGCTATCCTAAAACTGTAATATCAAAGTTTCCAATCTAAATCCTTTGTCTGCCGAGTTTGCACATGTAGGATATATGCAAACAAGGCCTCACATAAAGCCACTATGTATTCACAGCAAATAATAAATTATCATGGGTTTTATTTTCTTCCTAACATAGGAGGTACTCAAGAGAGCAATAGATACACATTCCAAGCATTCTGCCACAAGCTATCAGCCTCAAATGACATTGAAGCCACAGGATAAAGGGGCACTTAGAGATTTTCAAGGGGTGCCAAAGTATAGGATACCAGTCTGGTATGCTACCTTTCTACCTTAGCAATTCATACTCCAATTTACCATTACACGATCCCGTGGGAAGGGTCTCTAGCTATTAGTGTTTAATTCAAACCCTGCCTGAATCTTATCTCTAACATACAGAAGTTTTCTTTAATACCAACTGCTCCTTGCAGTTGGTTGGTATTGCAAAAGTACCTTTGACATAGAAATGATTGCCCTTTGATCCAAAGAAGATCAGTTTTATATGCTACCTGCCATATTAACTTAGCAACCATATCTTTGTGCCAAGTGATAATACCCTTAATGTCCATGCCTCCTTCTTTAATAATTAAGCACATAGTATCCCAAGTAATAAGATTAATCCTTTGAGGTCAATACTTGAAGTCCATATAAAGCCCTGCAAACTTGGTTAACCTTATCAATAATGCATTTAGGTAAAAAGAACATTTGGCTCCAATATGTCACATTGCTAAGAGCAACAATGTTAATAAACTGGACCTTACATAATTTAGTTTTTTTATGGGCCAAGCTATTATTTGCGATAATATCCTCTCAACTAAGATAGAACAGTCTTGTTTAGTAAGTCTTTGGGTTTTCACATGCACCCCTAAATATTTGAATAGGAGCTCACCCACCTGAAAGCCTATTGTTTGCATCAATTTCTTAACTATGTGCTCCCCAATCCCAGCCATAATCATTTCAGTCCTAGTGAGGATAACCTGGAAACATGTACTCCCAGAGAAGTGTTAGAAAAGGATCATCAAACATTCCACACTCACCACTTCATCCTTGGAGAATAATAGTAAGTCACTAGCAAAGCTAAGTAAGCAGAGTTGAAGCTCTTTAAATCCTAGATGATACTTAAAACACTACTGATCATCTGTGATTCTTAATATTTTTGTCAGATATTCCATTACTAACATAAACAATAGGGGAGATATGGGATCACCTTGTCTTAATTCCTTACTGCTCCCAAAATAACCGTACATCTCTCTATATAGTTTGATAAAAAAACTTTATAGTCATGATGCAAGGCATAATAAGCTTTATAAAATGGGGAGGGAAACAACAACGCAGTAGTTACTGCTCCAAACATCTCCAACTCACAGCGTTATATTCCTTCTTGAGATACATTTTTATAATACACCTAGGAGAAACATTTTTCTCTTATTGTAAAGTTTAACCAAGTCCTCACATATGAGAACATTATGTGGGATTGACATACCAGCTACAAAGGCTCCTTGGAAGCTATGAAGTATAGCCATGGCAGAACAAGCTTCATTCTATCACACAACACTTTAGTAATGCATTTGTAAAGTGTGTTGCAACAGGCTATAGGTATAATGTTTGTTGAAGTAGTAGGATTCTAAACTTTGGGCACCAATGCAAGGGATGTAGCATTAACTTGAGCAAGTAACTAGTGTGTAGGGAAAAAATCTTGGACAACATGATAAACATCAGAGCCAAGTATGTCCCATGTGCTCTTGTAAAAATGATGGTCATGTCCATCAAGGCTAAGGCTTTTACAGCTACTAATGTTAAACATAGACTTTTTAACCTCTGTAGTAGCAGCTTTTAGCAAAGCTAACTGTTGCCAACTAGTAGGGCAGTTACCTTTTGAAACAGCTTCATACGAGGGGTTAGCACTAAGGTCTTTGGCACCAAGGAACTATGAAAAATGGCTTGCCGGAATTTCCCTTATATAATTCTGGTCAAAAGTCATTTCTCTATTAGATGCTTTCATATCTTTGATCCTTTTTTTAATCTACTTTGTCTAATAGTCACAAAGGAAAAAGGAGACATGGTGTTTTCTAGTTTAAAACCAATCCTCAGATTCTTGTTATGGAAAGCTTCTCTCATCCTGATTACAGATCTTGTATCTATCTTGCAATTCTTTTTCCTTTATGTAACGCTCGATATCAATAGCTATGTTATAAATGGCTTTTTGGACTTCATTTAAATCTTGCGAAGCTCTAGTAACATTCTTATGCACATTGCCAATCCTTGACTTGTTCAGCTTCTTCAATTATGTCTTAAGCATTTTCAATTTTGTGACTATTTGAAATATACTTGATCTATTAATCTTTATACTCTAAACCTACTGTACCAACTGTCTAAACTTCGGGCTTTGACCCACATATTAAAAAAATGAATTGGTGCCTTCTCGTTTTCTGAGTGTCGTTTAATTACATTAACAGATAGTAGTGACCAGATTTATCTTTAGGTAGCACCTCATAAAACACCGCGGGAATGTTGACATAGCTGCCTTATTCATAAGAATTCTACACCATCTAGAAAACACTCTAGTGTTTCCTTGCTTATTGTTCCATGTAAAGCTAGACCTAATATATTTAACTTCTTGTAGTTGACACTCATCCACATAGTTTACAACATACTCTTCCTTATCATAAGAGACTTAGGCAGTGGTGGAGACAAAGTTCAAATCCTGGGGTATCGAACTACACGATACAGTACAATTAATGTTTCTGTAAATTGCATTCTAATTTTCTAATACATTTTCTACCGTATTTTTTATGACACAAAATGTATACGCAAATAATATGTATCTTATTCTAGGAAAAACTGTATAATTGCAGTTATACCAACTCGAATACGAGACTTACACCTCTACATAGGCAACATCCAAAAGCCTTACAACACTTGAGAACTGGCTGCTTGCTGCTTTTTATGTAAACTAAATAATATATAAGCAAACAATATGTCTCTTATTTAAAAACGAGCCACAAAATTACAGTTATACTGACTTGAACAAGCAACTCACCCCCTACACAGGCAACATCCAAGCACCTCACACTATTAGAACACTGACTGCTTCATGCTCTGTATGCAAACTAATTATATATATACCTTTTTCCCAAAGATTTCGATATTTAAAAATTTTTTCCCCAAAAAACTAGAGTGTCAATTGACACCCCTTGCACCCACATAGCTCTGCCCACGGACTTGGTCTTCCCCAATTCTTTCAATTACCCTTATTAAGCTATTTAAGCCGTCCTGAATGATCTAAGGGTAATGAATGTTATGACTAAAATTCACAAGGTACTCATAGAGTTTTCCTTTCAAGTTCATCCTTAGGCCATACACAATGGTGATAAAGATCTCCTTTCCATTTTTGTCATCGTAAGCAGTGTGAATAAATTGTTTATGGATTGCTAAACCTCTACAGGATTTCTTGTAGAGTTCCAAAACACACAAATTGCACTTTTGTATTCATTCGTAGCATTTGTAACAACTGACCAACTCTTACCCATTACCTTTAGACAAACTTGCAAAGCTATTTTGGAACATGAGCCCAACAGGTGAGGTTATACACTGCATATGACATACAATATTCACATTTGGTGATATGTCAATTT